>JABFTP020000021.1:58244273-58514273 GCA_013387265.2 Cryptolaemus montrouzieri | reverse complement strand
AAGTGTAGGTCGTTTTTCTAGACCGAGCATAAACCTGCGCTTGCATTATGCCAAAATAAATCGATTTCATTTAGTATTTGGGATTTGCAGGAATTCAACTTTACCCTCGGTTGGGACACCCTGTATGTTAATTTAAAATTCTAAAATGACAAATCAGAATGGAGAATTGACAGACCTTTACAGTAAGGTGCCACTCGACCCTTATTCCTATGATGAATTTCGAAATTAGGGTTGCTGGGGTAGGGGTTGATCTGAGAAGTTTCGAATTATTTCGAAAATGCTCCCCTCGAAACAAAAAATCGACGTGTCTTGGTGTTTTTCGCTAATGTTACTCATTTCGGAGTTATAGGGGGGGTCAAATTTTCGTTGGAACACACTGTATACATATATGTTCAAATGAATTGTTTGACACACTTAGAAGTTCAATATTTCTGTGACGGTTCCTTGAAATAACACCTGTTGTAGAAATAATAATCATTTGAATTGTGGAGGCCGTTATTTGATGTAGATCCATGATATAAATGAGATAAAAACACAAGGTTTAACTTTGATCTACACTTTATTTGAAAAAATTCGACGACGTTTCGCTGACACAGCAGCTTTATCAAGAATGAAAATAGAATGAAGAGTATGGTATTATAAACAAATCGTAGAACAAGTTGGATGAATAACAGGAAAATCCACACCGAGCCATTGTACAGTTAGTATGAAAGGTAATAAAACTAATTGAACAAGTTAAGTAGGGGTGAGTAATTCAAATCTACCTGTTCATTCAAAAGCTTGTCCGAATGTTTGTATCTATTTATTTCTAATGCTTCTAGGAGATCTAATTTTGAACTTTTGATTTTATATGTAATATGTCAAAGTTTTTATTGAATGAATGGTTTTCTTTTATTAGGTGGTTTGAATAATTTGAATCAGATTTATTTTTGTCGAAGCTACGTTTATGTTCAGATGTTCTTATGCCAAAACTCCTATAGGTCCTACCGATATAAATTTTATCACAAGAACCGCAATTGAGTTTATAGATTCCTGATTTACTTGATTTTTCAACACGAGATTTATTATTTTTAATATGTTTACCTAAGTTATTAGAAGTTTTGAAAGCTATATTAAGATTTTGTTTGACGAGAAAGGATTTAATATTTGTACTTGCAGAACCGCAGAATGTTAAACTGTTGAATATTTTATAGTCTTTATGAATAGGATATACTTCATTTATTGCTTTTGATAGAGTTTTTACGAATGATTAGGTCTATCATATCCGGATTATATGAATTATTAATGGCTATCTGTTTGATGATGTTTAACTCTTTATTATAATCTTCTACTGATAAAGGTAAATTGAGTAACTGATGTACCATGCTGTTCAAAGCTGCAACTTTGTGTTGAATGGGATGTAATGAGTAGTTATGTATAATTGTATCAGTATGTGTTGGTTTACGAAAGACCGAAAAACATGATTATTATTTTGTTTAGTGATTTTTAAGTCCAAAAATTTATGGAATCGTTCTGTTCAATTTCTATCGTGAATTTAATATTCAAATGGATGGAATTAATGAAATTAACAAATAAGTCTAATTGACGAGTAGTTCAATGAAACAGGTTATTACTTTATGCAATTTAATGAGTGAATACAGTTGAGGTGGTTGAGGGTTTGGTAAAATTAATTTGTATTTATCTATTGCTTTAATTAAAGATTTTGCGTCATTTATTGCAATTTTAATATTTTCTGGAATTTAATAGTTGGATTTTTGTTTAAAATTGTATAGTTTCGGACGAAATGAAATTTAGAGTTTTAAATAGGTAGTCATTTTTATTTAACGCAATAACAGTATTACCTTATCTCTTTTTGTAAAATAACTTCATTTAGTTGAGATTTTTGTTTGATGGCCTTTAAAATATTTTGTTCTTTACTCGGTTTAAAGTCAGCTAATGATTCATTTTATAATGTTAGATGCTAAATATTTAGGTGAGTGTTATTAGGAATATTTTTCAAGAAATTTCAGTATCTATGCCAATTTCTCTAAATCAGATTTTATCTTGTTTGATTTAATATTATGTTTGAAACCTTTCTCAAGAGATTAGTTTCATCAGTTGTGAAAATAGTATCAGAAAGGTTAACAGATCTATCAGTAGGTTTTCGGTTTCGTGACACGAGAAACTTTAATTTGCGGTATTGGATGGTATATTTATTCGATTCATTAGATTACAATAATAGATTCAAAATTAGATCAATAATACATAATAAATATTCGATTCATTAGATTACAATAATAGATTCAAAATTAGATCAATAATACATAATAAATATACCATCCAATACCGCAAATTAAAGTTTCTCGTGTCACGAAAACCGAAACCTACTCCACGTAAAACTAAATTTTCTGACCATCAATTTTTTGATAGATTCGTTAACCTTTCTGATACTAATTTCACAACTGATGAAACTAATCTCTTGGAGAAAGGTTTCAAACACAATATTAAATCAAACAAGATAAAATCTGATTTAGAGGAACTTGGCATAGATACTGAAATTTCTCTGAAAAATATTCCTAATAACACTCACCTTAAATATTTAGCATCAAACATTATAAAAAATGAATCATTAGCTGACTTTAAACCGAGTAAAGAACAAAATATTTTAAAGGCCATCAAACAAAAATCTCAACTAAATGAAGTTATTTTACAAAAGCAGATAAGGGTAATACTGTTATTGCGTTAAATAAAAATGACTACCTATTTAAAACTCTAAATTTCATTTCGTCCGGAAACTATACAATTTTAAACAAAGATCCAACTATTAAATTCCAGAAAATATTAAAATTGCAATAAATGACGCAAAATCTTTAATTAAAGCAATAGATAAATACAAATTAATTTTACCAAACCCTCAACCACCTCAACTGTATTCACTCATTAAATTGCATAAAGTAAATAACCCCGTTAGACCAGTCGTATCTTACGTTACAGCCCCAGCCGTGAAATTGTCGCACTACCTTATAGATATTATTAAAATTATTGTTCATTCAAATCAAAATTTTTATAAAAATTCATTCGAATTGATAAATAACATAAAAAACGTTAACCTACCACCTAACGCAAGACTTATTTCGTTTGATGTTGAGAATTTATACCCAAGTGTTCCTCCAGGTGATGTCAGAATATTAATCGAAAACATGTTGAATTCGAATCATGTTAACCACATAATCAAATCAGAAATATTGAATCTGTTGGACGTTTGCATTGAACAAAATTATTTTTCTTTCAACAACATCTATTACAGTAGTGAAAATGGTTTGATCATGGGAAATCCTTTGAGTCCACTTTTAGCAGAGATTTTTATGAATAATATTGAACAGAAAATTCATACACATCCACTCATTTCCAAATTTCTTTATTGGTATAGATATGTTGACGACATCTTAGTATGTTTCATTGAACTACTCGTCAATTAGACTTATTTGTTAATTTCATTAATTCCATCCATTTGAACATTAAATTCACGATAGAAATTGAACAGAACGATTCCATAAATTTTTGGACTTAAAATCACTAAACAAAATAATAATCATGTTTTTCGGTCTTTCGTAAACCAACACATACTGATACAATTATACATAACTACTCATTACATCCCATTCAACACAAAGCTGCAGCTTTGAACAGCATGGTACATCGGTTACTCAATTTACCTTTATCAGTAGAAGATTATAATAAAGAGTTAAACATCATCAAACAGATAGCCATTAATAATTCATATAATCCGGATATGATAGACCTAATCATTCGTAAAAAACTCTATCAAAAAGCAATAAATGAAGTATATCCTATTCATAAAGACTATAAAATATTCAACAGTTTAACATTCTGCGGTTCTGCAAGTACAAATATTAAATCCTTTCTCGTCAAACAAAATCTTAATATAGCTTTCAAAACTTCTAATAACTTAGGTAAACATATTGAAAACAATAAATCTCGTGTTGAAAAATCAAGTAAATCAGGAATCTATAAACTCAATTGCGGTTCTTGTGATAAAATTTATATCGGTAGGACCTATAGGAGTTTTGGCATAAGAACATCTGAACATAAACGTAGCTTCGACAAAATAAATCTGATTCAAATTATTCAAACCACCTTATAAAAGAAAACCATTCATTCAATAAAAACTTTGACATATTACATATAAAATCAAAAGTTCAAAATTAGATCTCCTAGAAGCATTAGAAATAAATAGATACAAACATTCGGACAAGCTTTTGAATGAACAGGTAGATTTGAATTACTCACCCCTACTTAACTTGTTCAATTAGTTTTTATTACCTTTCATACTAACTGTAGAATGGCTCGGTGTGGATTTTCCTGTTATTCATCCAACTTGTTCTACGATTTGTTTATAATACCATACTCTTCATTCTATTTTTCATTCTTGATAAAGCTACTGTGTCAGCGAAACGTCGTCGAATTTTTTCAAATAAAGTGTAGATCAAAGTTAAACCTTGTGTTTTTATCTCATTTAAATAATAATCGGTAGAATAAATTTTTTTTCATTTTTTACGTGTTGGTATCTCGTCTGCAAGCCTTATATATTTGGAAAATTCTTTACTGCATTTAATTTGCATGTTATGTGTGGCGGATATAGCAATACCAACTATGTATGTTATCCGAATTTGTTTATCTGTAAGAATTATAACTGGTTTATTGTGATTTGCACACCCTGTTGCAAATAATTGTTTTATCAAAATAAAGTTCATAATTGTTTTTTACAAATAATCTCAGGTTCATATTTGTAACATTTCTTTCCCTTTGGGAATGCCGTCATGTTTTGTTCATCAATTAAAATGAATAATATTAGCGACGGCATTATGTCATTCTAAATAATCTGTTTTTTGTGAAAATAACCTGATCTTGGATCCCAATAGCCAAGGCTTCTGTTTTATCGATGAATTCTCCAGATACTAATCATCTATTCCAATCGATTTCATCAATGTAATAATTTTTAATTCTTTATGGTGTTTCAGTGTAATTCCTTCTGCATCTAACATTCTTTTTCAGATTTATCGAAGGTATCAAAATCTACCTTTTGCATTGTCAAATGAAGAGGTGTAACATCATAATTTGAAGCAACGACAATATCATGTATTGTATATCAGTTGTTCTCTGTTCATCATGAAAATGGGAACGTAGAAGAAAAATCTGTTTACTATGGTGATTGCTTAAATCAGTTAGTCCACAACCCTCAAGATGCCTAGGTAGTGTAACTACTGTTGTACTGCCGACTTTGAATGGTGCTTAAGGTATTTACAAAGCATTCTCGTCATTATACATTGTAATTCATTTAGACTATACATTCATGAAACAATCTTTGAGCTCCTGTTCTACGGAAGGAAATTTCAAAGAAGAAACAAAACGGAGATATTCTCGCTTACCCTATGATACGCTACTCATTGAAGTTCGGTGATCCTGAACTTCAGTTATTATTCAGCCTGTTAAGCTTTTACCGGATACCAAATTTCATAATTTTTTGTTTCTGAATTCACGAGAGGAAACCGGTTTTGGATATTATCTCTAAAAGGCAGTATCTCCATTTGGAAGCATTTTCGACAAATGTTTAAGGAATAACCACCTTCATCCCTACCACATGTAAAGGAAACATGTTGTGTAGTGTCAACTCGATCTTCTGTATTAATCTCGGCAAAATTGTGCCCAGTTCCTCACATTTCATTGATTCACTATGGCAGCCTATCAAATATATTATCATTGAATACATGTGATGTCTACAATCAATCAGAAGATCTGATTAATACCATTGTTCTAGATGTTCCCCTTAATACTAGTCCGCAAATGAATGAATCTTTTTCGGGTTTGTACAGCGATCTAAAGATGGATTCTACGAATTCAAAAAAGTCATAATTTGATACCGATTGTGTAACATACGTTATTACTAGGAAAATTAAGATATACTATTAACATAGAAAATTAAGAAATAAGTAGATACAAAAAACGAATACACTAAAACGAACATTTAATCTACCCTTCCCTTTCGACGTCCTCAGGCTCTTCCACGTCCTCAGGATGAAGGTGTCCTCACATTTGAACTCCTCTGCTTCACGGTTGAAAGTGGGCCTGGACGTCACTTGGATTGACGTGCTCGACTGCGTCGACGGCTTTGTTTCACGTTACCTCGTACTGCTCGACACCCTCGTGTTCTTCTCGCTATTGTGGATTCATTTTAGGCTGTTTGATAAATTGGTCAGCAACGGTAGGATTTTTCAATAGGGAACGAAGAGAGATAGCCCATCAGTTTGTATTTTAGGTGTTGATACATCTATTTGTACTGCTAATTTCGTGATTTCATGACTCATAATAACTGAATCAACATAGTGCAAGCAGTGCACTCCGTCAAAATCGCAGGAAAATTAAAAATTGTGATATTCGGTCAGGTGCAGAACAATTTTGAAAAATTGGAGAGAAAACCATCCCATTCGTACTATATATAATATATACATAATTTCTTCTTAATGTGGGACTGTATGTCGCTGCAGCCAGACGCATACCACGAATTATTGGAAGGTTAATGCTGATCAGTAACCTCTAATTCGTTTGCCGTAATCAGCTGACTTCTGCCCAGTCAAATATTCAAACAAGTGTTTTATAGTTCCCCCTCATACAACACTGTACATGTACACAGCAACACTCGAGAATGCAAACAGTGTTGCTCAATTTTAAACGCGTTTTTATCAAAAAGTTTAATTCAGTCTATAGGTAGCTTTCTTCGAGTAGGGTTACATCTAGAACATAGAAATGAATCGTCGAATGTTTTCCTATGCGTTAATCTCGAAAACAGCTGAACCGATTTCGCTAATTCTTTTTTTTTAATATTCCCTGAAGTACAGAAATGGTTCTTACGTAGAGAAAAGATTAGAAAATTATTAGACCTGAAAAGTCTAGAAGCAACACTTTTTATATCTAATCTAACCTTACATCAGTGAGGCACAATTTGTCTGTGATGAAATGTAACTTAAAATGTAAACGTCATCTTGAAAAGCATCTATAATATTACTAAATCTGAAGGCAACAAATTTCTAAAAATATAAAAAGTGTTTTGTGTTTGTGACTTATTCATACTCGACATGGCTCCTATAAGGCGACGACAAATTTAGAAAGGTGAACCCGAATGATTTTATTAATACGAGATTTTCGGCAAAGATTGCGAGTGGTTCCACATTCAACGCCAGCTGATGAACTGAACGCATGTTTAAAGTTCTTCAATTTGTAGAAACATGTCAAGGTATTACATTTAAGCAAGTCATGTTACAAAATGATCAATTTGGAGACATTCTCTGAATAAGTCATTGATATTGGTAATGGCAAATTTACTATGGAAGTGACTGGCTGCATTACCTTTCCTGAGAGTTTTTGTCTCATTCAAAAGCGTTTCCAAATATTGCTCCAAAGTACTTATTTCTTGATTGGTTGAGCGAATGAGCTTTACTGGCAGCCAAAAATACTAATGTAAATGAAACAAATTTCAAAATTCAAGATGACATTCCTGGCCAAATGAGGACATATAAATCAGTTAATACGGTAACTAATGAAGATGATATTATAAACTATCCACCGGAATTTTTAAACTCACTCGATTTATCAGGATTGCCGCCTCACAATCTTCAATTTGAAGTTGGGTCTGTAGATATAATGTTGCGAAATATAAACCAACCGCGATTTTGTAACGGCACACGATTAGCGATGAAAAACTACTGAATAACGTAATAAAAGCAATCATATTGAAAGGAGAGTATAAATGAGAAGACGTTTTCATACTCAGCATCCTAATAATTCCAACTGACGTACCATGCGAGTTTAAACCACTGTAGTTTTCAGTACGACCAAAACAAATCCTAGGGGCAGTCGTTAAGTGTTTGTGGTATTAATTTAGAAAACCCATGGTTTCCGCATGGTCAGTTGTATGTTGCCTGTTCCTGAGTTGGAAAATAATATCGTGTACCATAAAGTTCAATAAGCAAAAATATTATCGAATATGATGAGTAGGTATCATAATAAAAAAAACTGGAATTGTAATTTTTAAATGTTATTTTTTACTATTTAAAGAACCGATGAAAAAAATAAAAATATATTTTATAATTTTTATATTCAACATAATGTAATTGTTGACTTATTAATTTTCATTTTTTTTTACTAATGAATCAGCTAATAAATAAATAAAAACACTGCGCTGTGCAATACTTGTGACCTGATTTTAGTAGTTTGAAAATGTCCATAACAACGCACCTTCCGTTTTCTTAGTAGAAATATTTTTCAAATAATCATAGAATTCAGAAGAACCTGAACGATCTACATATTGTATAAAAATGAAAACATGAAGGCACTGAAAATGTCGGAAAATACAAAAAAATTGCTCCATTATTTCTGACCATAATAACTATATCCTCTATCGATTGATGATTTGTTTCGTTTGTAAAGCTTCATCAATAACTGAAATGCAAGAATGGGAGGTCTAGAGGAAAATCACAAAATTTGTTAGGTTTTGGACGAAATAAAATCAAAAGTCAACCTTTATATATAAGATTGCTCTAATGATCATGGTTGTTAATGTAGGTAATGGCCCTGCTTTACGGAACAATTTTTCTGAGAATCTTCTTTCGCAAAGGTTTCTTCATAATCTTATTATATATAGACGAGAAATTCTGGCCCATTTCAATCCAGATTCAATCAACAGTCAACAAGAAATAATCATTTATTATTCCGAAAATCTCAAGGTAAGACTAGGTATAAAACATATTTTTTGAGAAAGCATATTATCCTTAATTTTCTTTCTTAAATAAGCGTTGGTTTAAAACCTTCTGAAATTTTTGCTAAATAATATTTTCGAAAGTAAAATGGCATATTGCGCATCCAATATTCCATAAAAAAGCTTTTAATGCGTTGAGGTTCATATTGACAACTTTACGGAGCCATCATACGATGATACAACAGGTATCTATTCCCGGCGGAGCATGTCTCATTAACGTGCATGTAGGTGACATAATTACTATCTACTAATGAGAGCCTATTTGTATACAGTAATAGATGAGATGACGTACACTGCCCATTAATCTTAACTATTTCAGCAGAGGGTCAGGTAAATGCCGAAACACGCAGAGAATTATCTCAATGAAACAATTCTGCGCACATAATAACCTAAGTAATGCAAAAAACATTCGAAAATTCAGTTCACTTCAATTAACGTACTGACGTAAAAAGCATTTAGAATATATTTATTGAGATATAGATGTACATCAAGAACTTTTTCCATTTATTATAAATTGTTTTTAAATAAAATGAAAATTTTCATGTCAACCTCTTTATCTCAAACATTCAATTCTTAATATTACGAGAAATTGAGAGATACGTTTTCTTGAAGGAGGTTGAATTGCTCTATTCATGATATGTAGCTTGTTGAGTCGTATTTCCTGAAAAACAAGTGAAACATTGAATAAACAACAAACTTCTTCCTATACTAGTTTCATACAGTGTTCATCAGTGTTTGAAATTTTCTCGAACAGCTTTAGCTGTTGATATAGCTGAAGAAAGGTCATACTATTTGAAACCATTTGTTGAAAAATTCATATTGTTTCATTCCTGAAGTATATATAAAACGAGAGGGCAAACAATATTTAGTTCTCACGATAGATATTTCACATTTGAGAAATACATACTAATAATAGTAGTTCAATAGCACAACTGATATTATTTTATTAAGTAGATCAGTCGTTTTGTGTGAATCATTTATTTTTGTATAATTCACGATCAGATTTGCTTAATGTTTTCTATATTGAAACCGAATAGAGCATCAACTAAAAAGGCGATTAGCTCCCACAAAAGAAAGGGTTACTCGACCGCTATATTAAGTAAAACTACTTTCGAAATCGACCGGTATTATCAAATAATTATTCAATTTTTTCTGGTACCATTTCAAATTTTCTATTCTACCTATTTTGCACTTGTATTTTGAATTTGAAACCCTCTCTTTCCTTTTCTCCTACATTTTGATCATGTATCTTGCAAATAATTGAATGACATTCTAAAAACATAAAGTATAGTTCCATTATATTCATTTTGTCAGGCGTATTCGCTTTTCATTTCTTGTTAAGTGATAATATTTTCTTAAACCTGTAATTTGCTTGAACAAAAAAATTCCTTTAAATATATTTGTTTCAAATATATTTTTTTTTTTAGGTAGAGGGAAATAATGATGGAAAATTCATTAATTAAAATTAAATGTATTAGTCAAATGAAATTATCGCAATAAGTGAGAGAAAATCAAGCGGGAAAGGCTTGCTATGGCTATTTCTACGGGAATTATAGGGGATTACGTCATCCAATACAGCATCTCATGGTGTACAGGAACCACTTCCATCTTTGCGTTAGAAACAATGTGGTTGCTGTCGAGTTTCTACCTTCCAACTCATTGACACCAAATTCATTGCACCAAGAATGGGTGAATGTCTCAGACATACTTCAAGAAAGTGAGCTCCATCATTCAAACAAGCTACCAGTATCCAAAAAAAGAATGAATATAACTAATGCAGTCTTCTGATGTTTGGTTAAGATTTCTCTCATTCGCATGAAAATATAATATACAATACTAAATGTCAGAAAGTCAGCGAAGAAGTGAGATTTTTTTCAAAAGTGGACGAAGAGAAACGACGTTTGACGTCGAAACCTGAACGTCTCGAGGAAGATAAGTAAAACGCATCCCGGAAAACAAAAATTTCCTCTTTCCGAACAAAGTAGAGCCATTTTTCTCGGCCAAAAAATTCCAAATAATGTGTTTCAAAATGTTTCAATGAAAATCTCTTCTTTTATTACAGTATATTTGTTTAAAATTTGGCGGCAGAAATCCTTCTGAAACGGCTGAGAGCCAAACCGTGTTCTCTTAGAACGAAATATTTAAGAAGTATTTCATTTTGCTTCTTATGAATCTCGCAAAACGTCCACGATGAAGCGATAAACAGCAGAACGAGAGGACATGGTCAACCGCCATCCCCACCTCGGTTTTAGAGCCGATCAAAAAGTATTTCTAGAGCGAATTTGCTTAAAATTTTTATATTCAAATAACTCTGGACCTTTCAGCTCTTTGAAATTGATAAGGTTTTCCGTATAGATTGAATTTTTGCCGTGATATCAGCGTTTAAAATGGATTTTTGCCTGAAATCGGATTATTCCAAGCTGTAGAGACCAAAACAACTTTCAAGTTTTTCGAAATTTTGTTCACACTGGATTTTAATTCACTTACATTTATATTTTATTGGTCGATTTGATTTTTCAGATGAAATGATACACTATTCTTCGGAAATGATAACTGGAGTTTCATTATCTATATCTAAATCTCAAGGAAGGTAATCTTATCATCAAGATTTTTTCACTTTCGCAACTAATGACTGACTTGAAACAGAAAAGAAGACGAGCACATGAGTTCTTGAGTTTTGACATCTGACATTTGGTAATAAGTACGGGTTTTCCTCTTACGAGCTCACATTGATCATTTGAATTGAATGTTTATTTTGTTGCACTTTTATATTATCATTTTGAATTGAAGAAGTTCAGTACCTACAATCGGTTATGGAAGCAATATCTAAATCTATTCAGTTGATTCTATTATAGGTTAAAAGACAAGAAAGGAATGTATTTCTCGTCTTCTCATTTATTAACTCAATTTCAGGGAGAGTTGCACTCCGCTGTGAACGAGGATCTTCAAACTGTTATTCTGGTTGCAACTAAGGAAATTAAAGAATATCGAGATATAGGAATTATAAGTTTAACGCTCACAATTATTTGCTGTCTTGAAACTAAGAATGAAACAATCACATGAGTTTTGACTTGTCATTTGGTCATAAAACTCTTTTCAGCATAATAGTTCAAGCTGAACAAATTGAATTTTGAAGAAAACCAAAATAAATATGTATATTTTTTCTGTTTCTTTTCATTTTTGTTAGCAAAATCGAAATTTGTCTTAATGAATTTCAAGATTCTAAAATTATCAGAACAGTGAACAGAATTTAACTTGACTAGAACAATCCTAATGACGAAACTGATTGTTATCCTTGTTTTCAAATTTCTGATGCATTTTCGAAATATTCACTTGAGTAGATAAAATAATTGTTATCGAAAATTATTTAGTATCATAATCAATATCCTTCGTCGAAGAGAATTCAGTACATCTCCCCTCTCCACCCAGAGCTTCAAAAGTTTCTAATACCAGATAAGGTTTAATTATTTCGTCCCAACGGAATCGACAAAAATTAATTTGCACTATTGAATTTGGCTGAGAACGATGCTACCTATCCAGAAATTCTAGATGCAGTAGACGGCTAATCTGATGAAAATTAGGACGCAGGCAGAGTGGTTCCTGCAGATGTATTTAGATCCAAACAATAATGGAATTACTGTAAATAAATTCCAACCTTAAACTAATCTGTATCAATACTTACTCAGCTCAAGGTAATTACATGAATCTTATTCCTTCACAAACTATCCAAAACATCATTATTCGATAATAAATTTTCTGAAAAAAAAATCTAAAGTTGCATTAAAAGCGTTCTCAGATGTGTGTAGCTTCGTTTAAAAAGTTGACAGTATATTATCTATGCTGCAGGTATTTCAGATTTCAATGGAAAACATACCGTCAGATTTTTAATGAAATATACATTAAATTAATAGAAATACAGACTTTTTATGAGGAGATGGTTCTCGATATTTCTAACAAGGATTTTCACTAACCGAGAGATGTCAACAAAGAGAAATCTGAAAACATACAACTTCCAACAACATTGGAGATATTCCAGAATTTTTTTTCAGGATGCTATTCTTCAGCTTCCTCTATGATTCGTAGAATCAATGAAGAAGGAAAGGATGAACGTTATGGTCTGTAGAGCAAATTAAGAATGCAGCAATAATTGAATTTCATGAATCTTAGATGCTCATTTCGATGAAATCCACTATTTTGGACTCATTATGCGATTTGAGGAGAGTGAAGTAAAGTCACTCTGATACACTGAACATTCCAAGGGGTATAGGAATCAGAGCATATGGGATAGGAGTCACATTGTTCTACATTCCAATTCCTCGGAATTGCATCCGATGATCACTTTATCATCTGCCTATGCAAAAAGGAACATTAAAAAAAATTATCTATGAACTTGAACGTGATAGTCTCAATGGAAGACACTAATGGGTCGAGAACATCACCACCTATTTGATAAAAATTTAGTTGAGTTATTTATAGAGTAACAAAAATCCAAACACCAAAATATATACGAGAATCGCCCAATGGGAATAAAATTTAGATATATTAAGTGAACGCGAAGAATGTGAAAAATACCTTTCGGCAGAGGCTGCAGGCTGAAGTTGATTTCGTTTTTCAGTCAGGCGAATCAACTCAGCAAAAATATATAAACTTTTGTAAATAATTTGTGTTTTGTAAACTAGAAAAAAAATAGAGAAAACGTTTTGAAGTGCTTCTATATTAATATTCCTAAGGATCATATGAATTCAGCATAGTTGTATCTTGGTTATTACCGGAGATATGGTGAATTTTCAACTCCCCATCACGATTTGGAACTTAAAGGTTAAAGGTTGTATAAATAATTTTTTAGTGTTTGAAAATAACATGCCAAAGGATAATAAGAAATCCGCATATATATACGACGACAATTCCGAGTTCGACATTGAGCGAAAATGGGAGAGATACATATTTCTCTCTCCCTTTGGACATTTTGAATCTTCGTTAGTAATGATACAAACTACAAGAACAAAATAGAGTGAGTTATTGCACATGAGTGAAGAAATATCAAAAGTGAATAGTAACGAAAAAACAACAAATAATATTAATTTTGAATTTTTAAAAGTATTTCTATTATTCAGAATGCAAGATGAAACGTCCACGAATATTTATCCATGCAATTTGAAATTGAATACTGGTTACTGTAGCTAAAAACAGTTTTGCTTCATTCCTTCTACGTAATGACTTTGTCCTTATGATAAATTGAAAATATAGCGCCAGCGGAGAAGTCTAACAGGGGTCAATCGGGTGAACAAGGTGGTTATCTCACTGATTCCCTCATTCCCATCCCGTTATCACCGAAAGACTGGTTTGAAAATTCTGAGATATTCCTTCAACGGAGTGGGTGCGCATTATCATTTTGAAATCATAAGAACCTTCTTTCGGACACGCAAGTTCCATCCAAAACACCCTTCATTATCTTCTCATTCATTATATCATAACAAATTATACCACCAATATTTTGAATCGGACAAGTAATCTGCATTACTGCGATCCGTCACTGGTCACACTCACTTTGTAATTCTATATGGTACAATTAGTACAATTTGGGATTTTCTCTTCACTTTTCTGATACCATCGGTTGAAAAATCGGAAACTTTCTCGTTTTATAAGGTTGAAATTTATTCATTATGAGGATCCGAGAAACCTTACATTTTAGTTTCGCACTCAGTGCTTCAAGTGGCCAACATAAAATTGAGGGATTTGCAGAAACAATGTAACTTCTTCATCTCGTTCATTGCTTGTTTTTTTGAGTGATTTGAAAGAATTAGTTCTTATAAGATTCTATTTCAATCTTTGAAATATAGACTTGAGTTGTTAACTCTTGTCAGAAAGACGAATAGAATACATTTTCGAAGATGAATGCGAATCGAACTCATTCAGCTCGTAGCATTATCACATCTCGAATTTTCAGAGTTTTCAAAATACACGAATATTTTCAGTTAATTATTTGTGAGTCAACAGTTTGCATTGAATAATGCATTAATTTGATATATTGTGGTGAGCATAGAATTGAAAACATTTTTTATTTGAATTCGCACAAGCATAATACACGAAACCACAGAATGTACAAAGAATTTAAATTTCCGGTGAATTTCAAAATTCTAAGGAATTTTGTTAGACATGATACATATTCAGGGTGTAAATGAATAAGTGCCAAAGATTTCACGAGATGATTCCTCAGAACATCATAAAATGAAATGTTATGTCCTCAAACGCTTCGTTACTGAAATACAGGGTGTTGAACTCTTCAGACTTTTCAGTTTCTTTTTTATCACATCTCGAATTTTCAGAGTTTTCAAAATACACGAATATTTTCAGTTAATTATTTGTGAGTCAACAGTTTGCATTGAATAATGCATTAATTTGATATATTGTGGTGAGCATAGAATTGAAAACATTTTTTTATTTGAATTCGCACAAGCATAATACACGAAACCACAGAATGTACAAAGAATTTAAATTTCTGGTGAATTTCAAAATTCTAAGGAATTTTGTTAGACATGATACATATTCAGGGTGTAAATGAATAAGTGCCAAAGATTTCACGAGAGGATTCCTCAGAACATCATAAAATGAAATGTTATGTCCTCAAACGCTTCGTTACTGAAATACAGGGTGTTGAACTCTTCAGACTTTTCAGTTTCTTTTTTATGATTACTACAGTTTTTCAGATACTACTTCACAAATTCCGCACTTAGATGCTTTTCTGAAATCTAAATCATCAGATCACAGAAACAACTAGGAAAATCTATAGGGTGGTACTTTTTCACATGTCATTTCTACCTCTAAAACTTTCTGGCTGTACGTCCCGGGCAATTTAAGACTTTTTTCTATAAATTCCCAACAAATTTAAAATCTTTTTTATATCCTGCATTTCTTCCGTATCTGGCACAGTTCTTGTTCATAAAAATTGATTAATTTCAAGTGTAAGATCGAAACATAATGATCGTTCGGTGACTTATTTCACTAGTAGACGGCTGTCATGTTTATTTCTTTTATTGGCAACTCTAAATTCCTTCCACCTAAATTGAATGAATTATTAGAACTATGCATTGATTTCTATATTCGGAAAATCCCTGAAGAGCTGCAGGTTTACAAGTAAACAATTGTTGAGGTTTAATCACAACTGGGAGAATAGACAGGGTGTTACATAATAGTAGGTCACAATTTGGGGGGGTAAATCTACGTGCAATTTTATGGAAAAAGGTTCATATATAGGTCCGCAGAATCTTCGTTATAGAGCTACAGTGTGTTGAAATTTCCGGAAAAAAATTGTTTTTTTTTCAAACCTCCTGCAATTTTTGAGATATTCAGCCTAAATTTTGAATGAAAGCTATTTTGTACAGCCTCTATCATTAAAAACGTCCCCACTTTCAACTAGAATCTACAAGGTGTTTTCTTTTTCGGAGCCATGTCTTCTTTTGCCCTTTCCAACATTTTGCAGTACGCCACTGTTCAGCGTACAATCAATTTTCGTTCAATTCAAAAACTTTTTCGACACTTGTAATAATTTTTCGTATCTCTGACCGTTCTCGAGCAAAAAGATATCAAACGATTGTATGCATTCGCTTAATTGAGAGCACTTCTAATTAAAAGAATGACTAGTAGGCTTTGATTTTTTACATTCATTTATTTATTTTGACAGTTGCTAAAGTTGAACTAGTGTCTGCTCGAATTGTTCATTGAATTAACAATTAGTTTTAAGAATTTTGAAGTAATTGCTGTAAGAAAGAATGACTAATTTTACGCCGAATTGGCTGATATCCGTTACATGTACGGTCTGGCTGACGGAAACACAACAGAAGCTAGGCGATTATGTCAGGTGCGCTTTCCAAATCGAGTAACAACAGACAGGCGAATATTTTCAAATATCCATAGAAGGTTGAGGTAAACTGGTACATTTACTGCACAGAATCATTCGCAGTAAAAGTACCTCAAACTATGAGAACTCCAGATATTGAGGAAGCAGTTTTGAATTGTATTGATTACAAGCCTAATCAATCATAAATCGCGAAGTTATCGCTGTATGTGTAGACACAATGAAGAATTTCATTCAAGGGACAATATTTAACCTTCCGTAGAATGTTAAATATCCTTCCTTGAAGGAGGTGGTTTTCGGATCCACCCTTCAAATTTACCGTCAACAGGGGCCACAGAGAAGTGGTACGGTACGGCCAGTTGTTGACGGTGAATTTGAAGGGTGGATCGGAAAACCAGCTCATTCAAGGAAGGATATTTAACATTCTACGGAAGGTTGAATATTGTTCCTTGAATAAAATTTGAATGAAATTCTTCATTATGTCTACACATACAGCGATAATTTCGCGGGTTGTGATTGATTAGATTTGAAGTATATCAGGTTGACAACCAGCATGAATCAGGAGCGTAGTCCTTCGACATACTGTATTCTAGTAGATACTGTGTGTAGCGTTGTGGTGAATAATCGACCTAGTGTGACTGAGGTTTTTCTGTTTATCTACTCTTCGTTTTCATGGTTTGCCCGTGTCGCGATGGTGTGGGTAGCTTCTGTGTCGGTCCGTTGGAGGGCGCTATAACATACGCATGTTTCGTGGCGCTCCAACGGTTTGAGATGAAGTAGGGGCGGTATCGACTGGTTGTTCTGAATAGGTAGGCAGTGCAGGCGAGGTCCAATAAGACCGACATTGCATTGCTGCATTTCTCCTATTCATGAAAACTGGCCGTACCGTACCACTTCTCTGTGGCCCCGGTTGATGGTGTATTTGAAGGGTGAATCGGAAAACCAGCTCCTTCAAGGAAAGATATTTAACATTCTACGGAAGGTTGAATATTGTTCCTTGAATGAAACTTTGTACTGATTTGAATCCTCATGTGAGTACAAGAAAAATTGGAAATCAGTTGAATATTTCACATGTTCTAGTATTGAGGATTATCCACGAATTTTTATTGTACCCGTACCCGTTTTATATTTAACGCTTCCAAACTATACTTTCTAGAGCTTTTCCTTCAGGACTGAATTTCTGCCAATGGTTCTTAGATACAATGCTCATTTTGATAGTGAAATAATGTTCTCAGACGAAGCTAACTTTTCGAGAGCTGCTATCACAAATTTTCACTATAATCATTATCGGGCTGGAGAAAACCCAATTTTGAATGGAGAATCTCATTTCTCTCTAAATGCCTGGGTCCGAATAATTGGAAATTATTTGATTAGGCCATTCTTCTGTCTAATAGACTAAACGGTCCCGCTTATCGGCAATTTCTTGAGCAGGAGGTACCTTTCATGCTCAAGGATGTGCCACTTTTGGTGGGAAATATAATGTGGTTCATGTATGACGGGGCACCAGCACATTTCAGTGGAAAAGCTAGGGAATTCTTAAATAATACATTCAACAACCGATGGATAGGTTGGGGTGGGCCAGAAGCGTGGCCTCCTAGGTCCCCAGACTTAAATAGTTTAGACTTCTTCTTATGAGGATATCTCAAAAGTTTAGTTTATACCACCCCAGTGAACACTGTACAAGAATTGAGAAATTGAATAAAAACCTCTTGTGACACGATAGAAATACCCCAGGAATATTTCAAAGAGTGCGTGATAATATTCGAAAGAGGACAATGGCCTATATTCTTGCAGGTGGAGGACACTTCTAGCAATTTATTCAGTTTTTGATTGTTCTTTTTTTATTTCGATATTAAACACGTATAAATTGAGTCTCAGGAGGCGAGCTATCAAAATAAAAGCAATTTTTCGGCATACCTATCGAGTATTTCTATTATTTCTTTTTATTTAGCGAATAACATACAATTCAAATAATTCAAATTCGATAATTTTTCGAAAATCCATGGAGATATGAAAAATTTACAAGTTTCAAAAATGTTTCTAAATTGATCGAACGAACGAAAATTGAATGTACGCTGAACAGTGGGGTATTGCAAAATCGTTTTAGAGGGCAAACTGAGAGATGGTCTCGGACAAGAAAACACCTTGTAAATTTTAGTAAGAATCTAGGACGTGTTATGATGGAGGCTGTAAAAAATAGCTTGCATTCCAAATTTGGGCTGAATGTCTCAAAAACTGTAGAAGTTTTGAAGAAAAAAACAATTTTTCCGGAAATTTCAATATCCTGGAGCACCGTTTATATGAACTCTTTTTCTCAAAATTGCACGTAGATTTACCCCCTCAAGTTTTTACATACTATTATATAACACCCCGTATTTGCAGATTAGGTAAATTTGCCCCCTAACGTAGAACATTAATCCGATAATGTTTTCCATAAATCTTTATTTCTGTCTGTTACTTAAAACGCCCAGTAAACATTCCACATGCCTGTTGTTACTGACTGATCCAATTATACCGAAATGTTGTTTTCGTTTCTGTTTCTCCTCTTCGTTTCTGCTTCGTCATAATTCGAATTTCAATTGCTAAACTTTCTGAAGAATGAAAACATTATTTCATGAAATGAATTGGACGGTTTCTACCTGAGATGAAGGCTTGTAAGCATTTAAAATGGATGAAATAATTGATGAGTAGAAATCAGAAATTATCTTTGATTATGTTAGTTTTTAGGTAGATTTCGTCAGAAATATTATATATATATATATATATATATATATATATATATATATATATATATATATATATATATATATATATAATATATGTATATATAGGTAGAAATTTTGAAACCAAACTCAAATAATATTTAGCCTCGGACAATAATTATCCAATATGTGCACATATAAAAACAGAATCAAAAATAAAACATTCAATTATATTAGATGAATTCGAAATTTTTCATAATTGCGAGAAAGGAAATAAAATTAATCTATTGGAATGTTAAATGAATAAACCTTGTAAATCCCAAAAGAAATCACCCTTAATAGACTGCTAGATACAAATATCTTTCCACTACTCAATCTCAAATTAGGCTAGTATCTATATAAGTAGGTTTATTTCCTGAAGTTAATCACAAATTACCTGACAGTCTAAACCAATCGCTTTTGTGAAAATGAAATTTTAGAAGTATATATATTTTACTTCATCATCTTTCATTTTATAGGACACAGACCCAACGGTGGACAATTTCGAATTTAGAATGTAGTTATCTATTCTATATGTAATGATGTGCATTTTGTTGAAACATTAAGGATAAGCAGAAAGAAACAGATCTTTGTTAACCAGAAAACAGTAGCAAAATTGATTATAGCTCCTTAACTGACAAAATAACATAAAACACACAAACTATTATGAAATAAAATTCTAAACAGGCTATATTGACGAAAAGTATGATATGATATTGTGTACTTATCTACCTTATTATTATTTCGGAACGATATCTATAAGGAATATTACTTGATTTGATGATTATTTGCTTCTGAAATTGTTGATATGAGTTCTGTTTCAAACCTAATATTTGAATGATTTGAAGGAGAATTATTGGAATAACACCAATAATAAATAATCCCCAACCAATAATATTTATATATATATATATATATATATATATATATATATATATATATATATATATATATATATATATATATATATATATATATATATATATATATATATATATATATATATATATATATATATATATATATATATATTTATTTATATATTTATTTTATTTATTTATATGGTCTCTTCGGGGTATTCGTCCGTTTTGAACTTAAGTTCCTTTCGTAACCTTGGTTCCTTGGTTTTGGCGACATTTCGATGCAATCTCATGCACCATCTTCAAAGCCTGTTGACGTTTTCGTTAATGCGTCTAGTCCGGTGTGGCACTCCTATATATAACTTCTCGGCTGCGCAAATTGTAGTGGATGACTTGTGCGTTCAGTGGTGGGGAACTGGTTCATCGAGAGTTCGTACTTCAACTCCTCCTTCTGGAATGTTGACTGCTGCTGTTTGGGATTTCTTCGATGATTGGTAGTTGCTTAGCGCCGCTTTTCAATACTGAGGTTCAGGGTGTCATCTCTTTTTCTGAGATTGTTTCGTAGTTCTATTTCTATTGCCTCTCTAGAACTCTAATTGAACGATCAGAAGGACTAACAGACCAGCAACATGTACAAGGTGAAATGACGGCTCTGAGGTTAGCAGTCCAAAAAAACGGCTTTAATTGATGGCAAGTAAATAGAGCATTCAAAAAATGTACTGAAGCAAAATACTCCAACGGAACCTCCTAACTGAATCCGCTGAAGGAAGTATTGCCTTAAGTAGGTGGTGTCACTTCAAAAATTTGACGAATTTTGAATCAGAAGGGAATCACGCCTATATTTCGACCGCTAATTACAATACGAAACATACTTTCGGCTCCCAAAGACATGATCCCTTTAGAGAATCAGGGTGTTTATGGCATTCCTTGCCGGGACTGTGATAAATGGTATATTGGACAGACAAATAGACGCATTTTATCTCGCATACAAGAACATAAAAATTCAATTAAAAAATAAACAGTCCACATCAATATTTTGTTCCAGCACACGAAAGACTACAAACATTCAATCGACTTTGATAAAACAAAGCAACTGGCCAACATCGAACAATTTAATAAAAGACTGGTCAGAGAGGCGATAGAAATAGAACTACGAAACAATCTCAATAAAAGTGATGACACCCTGAACCTGTCGCAGTCTTGTAAAGTGCCGCTAAGCAACTACCAATCATCGAAGAAATCCCAAACACCAGCGTTCAACATTCCAGAAAGAGGAGTCGAAGTACGAACTCTCGATGAACCAGTTCCCGCACCACTGAACGCACAAGTCACCCACTACAATTTGCGCAGCCGAGAAGTTATATATAGGAGTGCCACACTGGACTAGACGCATTAACGAAAAAGTCAACAGGCCTTGAAGATGGTGCATGAGATAGCATCGAAACGTCGCCAAAACCAAAGCTTCGAAAGGAACTCAAGATCAAAACGGACGAATACCCCGAAGAGACCATATAAATATGTATATATATATATATATATGAAAGGTCTCGATTTTCTCAAATAGAATGCATGCAATTTGAAAAATTTTCAAACGAAGATATAACATCAGTTATTAAACACACAAAAATTGGAAATCTCCAGGTGTTGATGGTATTCATAACTTTTGGTTCAAGAAATTCTCTTGCGTTCATGAAAAATTGGCTGAATATTTTTCATTTATAATAAAGAACCCCTCAGCTACTCCTTTATTTTTCAAACAAGGAATTACTTATTTAAAACCGAAAAGTGATAATACTATTGATCCGTCTCAATATAGACCAATTACTTGCCTTCCAACAATATATAAAATTCTAACTGCATGTATTACCCAAAAATTTATGCACATTTGGAGAATTATAATATTCTTTCCGAACATCAAAAAGAAGTAGAAAAAAACACCTTGGTACTAAAGAGCAACTTGTAATTGATTCTGTT
Organism: Cryptolaemus montrouzieri; assembly: GCA_013387265.2. Taxonomy (NCBI): domain Eukaryota; kingdom Metazoa; phylum Arthropoda; class Insecta; order Coleoptera; family Coccinellidae; genus Cryptolaemus; species Cryptolaemus montrouzieri. The sequence goes on along the minus strand of JABFTP020000021.1, from coordinate 58,492,031 downwards.
GCTTTGAATCAAGCTCAAACTAAGAAGAGAAATATTCATACAGCCTTCATTGATTACCAAAAGGCTTTTGATAGTTCTCTCCATTCATGGCTTCAAGAAATTTTGGAAATTTATAAAATTGATAGGACACTTCGTCTTTTCTTGAATTTGTAATGAAAAATTGGAGAACCAATCTTCATTTAAATATTTCAAAACAATCGTTAAAATCCGAAGTAATTCCAATCAAAAGAGGCATTTCTCAAGGTGATTCTTTAAGTGCTCTTTGGTTTTGTCTTTGCCTTAATCCATTATCTCATAAATTAAATGCTACTAGTTTCGGCTTCAAAATAAAGAGTCTATCAACTGAATTCAAATTAAGTCACTTAATTTATTTAGATGATATTAAATTATATGCCGGAACCAGATCTCATTTAAAAAGTCTACTTGAGATTACTTTCAACTATTCCAATGATATTCATATGAAATTTGGGCTTCCAAAATGTAAAAATCTTTCTATTGAAAAGGAAAGATCACCTCTGATTATATAAAGATTTTCAATATCGAAATCGAGCCAATGCATCAAGGAGATACATATAAATATCTTGGATTTTGTCAAGAGAAGACAATTAACCATAGCAGCACCAAAGAAATTATTAGAAGTTCATATTACAAAAGACTAAGAATTATCATCAAGAGTTATTTAACTAGTAAAAACCTTTTCAGAGCTATCAACTCCTATGCTGTTCCTATTCTTACATCTTCTTTTGGAATTATTAAATGGTCTAAAACTGATCTAAATGAATTACAATGTCAAACGAGGAAAATGCTCTGTAAATATCATAAGCACCACCCAAAGTCAGCTGTTCAGAGAGTTACACTACCTAGACATCTTGGAGGTCGTGGATTAATTGATTTGAATAATCTTCCCAGTAAACAGATTTTTCATCTACGTTCCCATTTTCATGATAAACAGAGAACGTCTAAATTACATGATATTGTTGTTGCTTCAGATTATAATCTTACACCTCTGAACTTGACAATGCAAAAGGTAGATTTTGATATATTTGATGATAATTCTAAAAGAGAAAGTTGGATGCAGAAGGAATTACACGAAAAGCACCTAAAGAATTGAAAAATGATTATATTGATGAAATTGCATCGAATAAATGGTTAGTATCTGGAGAATTGTTTGCTGAAACAGAAGGCTTGGCAATTGCGATCCAGGACCAGGTTGTTTTCACAAGGAATTATAGAAAACATATCATCAAACAAAATATAGATGATTCTTGCCGTAGATGTTCCTGTTCTTCAGAAACAGTTTTCATATATTATCATCTTGCTCAGTCCTTGCTTCAACAGATTATTTAGAAAGACATAATGCCGTCGCTAATATTATTCACTTCAATCTAGGAATTAAACATGACCTAATTCCCAAAAGAAAAAAATTTCAAAAATATGAACCTGAGATTATTTGTGAAAATGACAAATATAAACTTTATTTTGATAAAACAATTCTGTGCAACAGAGCTGTAAAACACAATAGACCAGATATCGTTCTTATTGATAAACAGAATCAAATAACATATATAATTGATATTGCTATACCCGACACACATAATATACAAAATAAATACAATGAAAAAATTTCTAAATATATGATGCTTGGCGACGAGATTAAAAAATGTGGAAAATGAAGAAAATATTTATTCTACCGATTATTATTTCTACAACAGGCGTTATTCCTAGAAATCTTCACAAAAGTATTGAGATTTTGGGTCTGAAGAAAAATTTGTTTGAACAGTTACAAAAGATAACAGTCATCAAATCTTGTAATATTCTTCGTAGGTTTCTTTCCGAAAATAATAATGAGGTAGAGTCATAGGTTTTCTCTTTAGTTTATACTGCTCAGAATCTCATTTCATATTTTATTTATTTGTTTATATAAATGTAATATGATTAACTGACAATTTTGTCATAATTATATTCAGAGCAGTATTCTATTCGATCGTTCACCACTTCACACAAAGGAAACTATTAATGAGTAACATTCAGTGTTACTTGACTAAGGTCCGTACACTGGATTTTTCCGGGGAGAAAGCCTCTGACACTACTCGTTGGTACATTGATATCATTGTCTGATGATGCTATAGTATGTATATATTCTGGTAGATTGATATATTCTTATAACATTTAACGTTATCCTAATATATAATTACTCCAGGATATGTTTTGATTATAATCATTGCCTGGCAATGGTATTAATTACCGGGTGGTGGATTTATATTTTTCATGAAATCAGTTTGATTGCATGAACAGATATATAGGCAACTCGTCGGGGTAAAACCCCTATATATATATATATATATATATATATATATATATATATATATATATATATATATATATATATATATATATATATATATTTTATTCAGCTTCTTATATTTTCATGACGCATTATTTCATTAAACCATATCGAATATTTTAGATCTCGGCTGCTTATTTCCTCTAACCGAGTGAAAATCAAGCATATTGTTTTCTTCCGGCACAAATTCCGTTTATTCAAGTACCCTTCCGTGAAAATGTCTCAGGCCCATACGCCGTTCGACAAAGCACTGCCTCTTACTCGAACGATCCCCGTCCTTTATTTCGAGGCAGCAAAAAGGCCATCCCTCACTCTTTGCATTTGTAATTCAATGCTTTTAGGATATTAGCCGGAAAGTAGCTATTCATATCTACAGAGCTTACAGCGAAACATAAATGTGAATGCATACACATTTAATTTCAAAACTAGGAAGCCCGAGGACATGGAATCGTTGGGCGCAAACCTCATACACAGAGATGTGCTCAGGAACTATGCTACTTCTTGTTCTTGAAATGAACAGAGACAAGGAAAGATATTTATGAGAAAAACTACTCACAACATTCATGAGTAATTTCGTTAGTGAACATTAGTTACATAAGTAATGTGTGAGAGGCTTCTAATCTCTATAAATGAAAACTTGTATATTCGTAATATTTAACAACGCAATTATACGAATACGGTTTTTATTGACAAAAATATGCAATAAATTACCTAAATCTCGGAATATTCAGGAAGAAATACAATTTTTTTTCTATAGGATTTTATACGAATTCAAGACAATAAATTTGGAATTAAATGATCAATATTGTTTTTTTCCAATACTTCGAACAGGAATTACAGTTCGAATAAACTGATGATCGACTGATGATATAAACTGTATATTTGATTGGCTTCGTTTTGCTCGTAATTCACGAAAATGCAAGTGGATGAAAATTGTAAGGAAACCTGAAACTTGGGTCGAACATGATCCGTTGGATCAGGTAGTTGAAAAATAGAAAATTTTTGAGACCATTTTGAGGCATATCCCTCAAAATTTTTATAGTTGATGAAAAGACTTTCAAATGATTCGAATCTATGGTTCAAATCAAAGCTTATATCAAATTTTACATTGACCAGCGGGTCAGAACAGCCAAGTATGTTTCCAGTACTGCAAAATTAAGGAACGAAGGAAAAAGGCAGCAATCTCTCAAACAATTTGTTAGTCATGAAAATGGGACGAATAATAAGAAACATATCAAGGAACATCTATGTAGAGCGTTGGTTACTTCAAATATTTTATTGAAAAGGTGAATAACAATTATCTTCAGTCTTTCTTGGAAAAATATTATAATTTCAATTTCATGGACGAATCTACGATAGGAAAAACAAGCGTCCCATATATTTTCAGATCTACAATAAATGAAATCAGAGAAGCTATAGGCGAAAATTACTTTTATATTATTGTAGAAGAAACAACAGATGCTTGAGGAAGATACATAGTTTTGGGGCATTCATTCCTATTTATCTATAAGCATCTTCAAGAAGCAAATAATGTATTACAAGATTCATACGAGATGCATTGTCGATTTTTTTCCTATCAAATGTAGTTCTATTAAACATATTAAGGATTGCTGCACTTTATATGGTAAAACAGGACAAAATTTGAAAAAAATGTTATAAAATTGTAGTTCACATCATATATTTGGCTTATGGAGATAACAGAGTAATATGAATTATTCGTGGAAAATGACCACTTGTAAATGACTTGATGAGGCGTCGAAAAAAAGTTTTTCTCGAAGCTCCCCTTTGAATACAGCAATATGAAGAAAAATTACGTGATCTGCAGCTACCACCACAACCAGTAGAGACCTGAAAGAAAACGTGGCTCAGTGCGGCAGTTTTTAACGCTGAATATTTTGAAGGCATCAAAAAACTCATCATTCATTAGAAAAAAAAAAGTACCAGCCTTTAACCGATTCTGCCGGGATAATTGAAAACTTTAAAAATTAATGCGAAAAAGTTACATGTGAAATTGGCAAAATCGTTTTCGGAAAAATGAAAATGGTTTTAGAAAATAAGGAAGGTTTTGAAGAAGTTCGAAAATTTCCCAAGGAAATTTCAACTTGGAAACTAAATTCGCCAAAATCTTACTCCTATCACCTCAGTAGATGTAGTGTTACGTCCAAAAAAATAATTTAAACCTAACAACCATATTTGAATGTTGTTCTAATTTATGAATAAATTTGATTGGTTGATTTAGGGTCAGGTATTGCTGGTTGCCATCTAGCGAAATGAATGAGAAGTTAATTCCATTTTCCTGAAAGCGAATAATTAAGTATTTGAGAAGTTGGTGTGCCCATATTCATGCAATATTCAGTATTGTAGTTTCGGATTGTTTTTTTGTTCGTGCAAAGAATCCTGTAGTATCAAAAACTTCCAGAAATAATTTGGGGTAAGTTAATGCTCATTTCCATACATTGAATTAAGTTTATTCATTCGCGGTTTTCTACTTCTCAAAGACTTTTTTTGCCTGTGTGGCGTACATTCTTTTGGGTGAGAATCCTGATCGGCCCTTGGCCTGTCGTTTTGGCTGTATAGCTGAAAATTGAACTTCATTCTCCACTACATAGTGAATTCATTGAAGTAACGAAATAAGTTTTCTTCAAGAAGCTGTCGTCTATACATATTAACAGGGTGTGGAAACACATCATCGTTATGTTTCCTTTATCGTGGGACCTACACACAAGTAGGAAAATATAATCCATTTCCGAGATTGAAACTTACCTTTCAACATTGACGTATTTCGGTTGAATAAGATTTTTTGAATATATTTTATATAGGTGGTCAAAAATTTTAATCATACTTTTGCACTCCAGAATTTACGGTTCTGTTTCATATTTCCTTTTATATCTTGATTAAGATAAACTAACGTTTTAGTATTTCTCAGCTGTTTATTACTTGTGAGGGTTTTGGCCAAAACTTCACAACCTAACAATTGTGAATTGATGGTTCAGCTTCATTGAACCTTTCATCTGCTCGAAACACAATAATACTTAATTCATATTACCTTTATACATTCCATCAAAGTATACATATTTTTTTTCAGTTTTTATTTAACATTTGATACTCAAGAGCTACATATTGAGAGAAAACAAAACTGGTGGCGCTCGACAATTTTGTATTTAGTAGTTTAGGTGATATTTCAATTTTTTCAGTATATAGATTCTTGGTGAACTTTCTGCCTATTTTGATATTTCCTGAATATATTTGTCGATTTTTTTGTTGTTTATTTATTACGAAAACTTTGAGATAAGAGACCCCACGCCTCTATCTGGCATTCAACTACAGCAGAAATTATTCGTAGTAGTAGAACGAAATTTTTTCTTCATATATGTTTAGCGATAAGCGTCATACTTTCACTCCAGAAAATTCCTGAAGAGTAAAAAGAATAGAATAATCTTAAGTTTGAGGAATAAATTTATAGTTGCGAGCTCTTATTGTTATTATTATGCTTGAAAACCTCTTCTGGTGGCGCTCGACAATTTTGTATTTAGTAGTTTAGGTGATATTTCAATTTTTTCAGTATATAGATTCTTGGTGAACTTTCTGCCTATTTTGATAAATGAAATTGAAACTGAAGAGTAAAAAGAATAGAATAATCTTAAGTTTGAGGAATAAATTTATAGTTGCGAGCTCTTATTGTTATTTTACTTGAAAATTTTTCTTTTTACATACATTTTTCCGAAGAATCATTTCATATGTATCCACATATCTTCACATTTTAGCCTAACATATTATCCGCTGTTTAGTCAATTGTAAAGCCGTACTTTCGTCAGCATCGTTGTACAGTCTGTTGCACTTTACCGCACCCGCTCAGGCTATGATTTCCTAAGAAGGGTATGTTGCTTTGTAACGGCGATCCAATATCCTACCTAGGAAGGAATCCATCCCCAGTCACTTGGGTATATGCGAGAAATACATTTTACCTTGTCTTCCACATCTAGACAGTATTGTTACAAATGAGAGTATAACATTTTTAGTACCAAATGTGAATACACTTCTTTTTTAGAGATTTTTTATTGATCGCCGAAGCTACGCAGTATCAGACGTGGTTGGTACTGTGTAGCATTTAGACTTAACATTACTATACGTTATTCTGTTATTTTCACTGAATTTATAACTTACAACAATTGGACCATGGATTCCCACATAGACATCAATATGCAATATGTAAAAATTATCAAATGTATATTTAAGCCGTCATAGCTTATCTTCAGGTGATGACTTTGAACCTTATTCAGCTTTACGGAGAGAAAATAACTACAAAGATTTTCTTTATTACTGATTAGTTTGAATAATAGTATCAACCTTCGTTCTACAATGGATATTAAGCACTATTCGTATGTTTTGTCAATTTCATTTTACTTCATTTGGCTCTCTTATTTATCTAATGTAGTAGAACTCCTACATTTCCTCAAAATATACATGGTCTACCATGTATGGAGAGACGATGGAATTTCAAAACGTCTTGAAAACTCTCCGCTTTGAGTAAACTTCATCTGTCAAGCATTTCGTTTTTCAAGAAACATCAATAATTCATGATGCCGACCTACACAAATAAACAGCGTCTCAAAATTATACAATCTTATCACGAAAACAAGCTAGATAGCTTGTTGTTATACATATTATAACAGTGTTTAGTGAGGAAGTTTGAATCGAAATTCACGATATTGGATGTAAAGTCTCTTTAAAAATCAAAAATTGCGAGGAGTGCCAAAAATATTGGCGTCGTTAAGGCCAGTGTTCACGAGAATAAGTCGATTCGACGTCGTACGCAAGATTCGGGATTATCACTCAAGAACTATCTTGTGATATCTAAAAGCGCCGTGTGTTTGCAAAATGAGCCTTGCGGTATCTTGACGAAGATAAAAATGCACCCAAATTTCATAAGAAAATCATCTTAACTGACGAAGCTCGCTTTTGGCTAAATGGCTTTGTCAATAAGCAAAATAGTCGATTTTGGTATTAGTCAAACGCAAAAGAGATGATGGAGAAGCCTTTACTTCCATGAAAACTGACGGTCTGGTGCGGAATTTATGTTGGCGGTATCATTGGCCATATTTTTTTAGTGACGAAACGTATTCAAACTTATCATGCCGCCTATATTAGGCGTTTTACCGATTTAATGCTGCTACAACTGGAGAAGCTTAGAACACTGAAGGAGAATTCAAGAATATATGGGGCCTTTTATGTCCCAAAATTATCGCATGAAATTAGGGATTGGAAGATGAAAGTTCAATCATTGTTACGATCAGCAGCACCATGTCATCATATGAAAAAATAGCATAATTGATTTACAAACATCTCAAAACAAAAAGTTAATATATGCGAGATTTCGCAATGTGTAGACACATCAAAGAAAATTATTATGCAAGGAACAATATTCAACCTTCCGTAGAATGTTAAATATCCTCCCTTGAAGGAGCTAGTTTTCCGATCTACTCTTTATAATCACCGCCAACTGGGGCCACAGAGCAGTAGCACAGCACGGTCAGATGTCACGAATAGGAACAATGGAATGCAGTTTCGGTCTCGTTCGACCTCGTCAGCATTGTCTACCCTTTCGTAACACCAGGCAATGCCGTTACCTACTCATGTCAATCCGTTGGAGCGAACGTAATCATGTAAATGTCACTGCGCCCTCCAACGAACCGAAACAGAGGCTACCTCACCATCGCCACGCGAAACGGTGAAAACAAAGAGCAGATAAAACAGGAAAACGTTAAGTGATCACACAAGTTCGATAACATACCTCCATGCGACACTCACGAATCAGACAGAAGCGGCCGTCGAAGGACCGACGCTCCTCATTTCTATGTGGTTTACAACCAGGCATACACAAACATCTCAAAACAAAAAGTTACGATATACGAGATTTCGCAATATGAAGACACATCGAAGAAGATAATTATTCAAGGAAAAATATTGAACCTTCCGTAGAATGTTAAATATCCTCCCTTGAAGGAGCTGGTTTTCCGATCTACTCTTCATAAATCTCGCATATAGTAACTTTTTGTTTCGAGATAATTGTGTATTTATGGTTGTAAACCACATAGGAATGAGGAGCGTCGGACCTTCGACGGCCGCTTCTGTCTGATACGTGAGTGTCGAATGGCGGTATGTTATCGAACTAGTGTGACCACTTAACGTTTTCCTGTTTCATCTGCTCTTTGTTTTCACCGTTTCGCGGGGCGATGGTGATGTAGCCTCTGTTTCGGTTCGTTGGAGGGCGCAGTGACATTTACATGTTTACGTTCGCTCCAACGGATTGAGATGAGTAGGTGACGGCATAGCCTGGTGTTACGAATGGGTAGACAATGCTGACGAGGTCAAACGAGGCCGAAACTACAGTCCATTCTTCCTATTCGTGACATCTGACCGTGCTGTGCCACTGCTCTGTGGCTCCGGTTGATGGTGATTATGAAGAGAAGATCAGAAAACTAGCTCCTTCAAGGGAGGACATTCAACATTCTACGGAAGGTTGAATATTGTTCCTTGAATAATTTTTTTCTACAATTTATTCAGTTCAGTCCAAAAGCTTTGTTAATCGCCTTTTTTTCCACGAATAAGATCCACATTTTCTAAAAATATATTCATACATCTAGGTGTTATATGTGGCTCCTGGTTATAGTACGGGATAGATATGAATGTTTGTGATTATCCATATATTCAGTGGGCCAACCAATAAACATAATCCAATTTTACGATTTATCATTAATTCAAAGCGTTGAATTTTTTTCTACTAAACTAAGTATTCTGATCCGAAGAAATTTTATCAAAAAATATGAGTTTCCGAATTATAAGAGCGAATCGATATTTTTCGTTAAAATTCGATCTTAGTGAATAATTTTCGCAACAAATTCGTATCGCAAAAAATAATATTTGGCAAATTCAGTACCGTATATTGCCCTTAAGAATTTAGACCTGTAAAAAATACCGAAAAAGTGCGATCAGCGACAATCTTAATACCGAGTTCCCGGTTCAAAGGGTCGGCGTGGGATCTAATATCAAAGCAGAAACCCCAATTCCGGGAAAATGAGATAAGCTATTCCCTTTTTCAGCTCGTTTTTTTGCTGTCTTGCCATGCTTTCTCTCGAAATTGAATACCAGAAATGGATAGATTGGGATAAATGACGGTTGAAACTACTCATTACGTTTTTTGGATGACTTATGTGATATGCTTCGAACTCTTGAGGCTAGGAGCAATTGAAATGGGAATTTTCGTAATTTGCTAATTCTCAGTTTCTATCGTCTTCAATTTGATAGTACGATTTTCACTTCATACATATTTTTATGAATGTTTTATAATTTTGTTGGTCAAAGAACAAAGAAATAAACAAAATAGATTTTCGATTCGTAGTGGGATGACAGCAATCTGAAAAATAAGATTGAGAAACAGCAGACAGTCACGGTGTGAGTAAGAAATATCATTTCGTACTAACCCAATATAATTGAGAGACTAAATGGAAAAAGACTTTTGTATCCTACTAAACTTTTATAAATTGAAACTGTTAACATTTAACTCTGAAAAAACAACTTTCATGCCTTTTTGCAGTACTGCATTGAGCATTCCTGAATACGAACTTCTGCAATTCAGTCTTGATGATAATAATATTATTATTCGAAGATCGATGAAAGTGAAATATCTAGGGATAATCCTGGATCCACGCCTTCATTGGAACAGTCACGTGCAAAATCTAATTAAAAAAATTGCGAAGACTCTTACCTCTCTTCAAAATATGCCGTGGTTTTTGTGATTTGCCTCAACTCCGGTACCTTTGTTCTTCTTTAATTCAGTCAATCCTTACTCAAAGAATCGTGGTGTTGGGGGGGTGTGAAGAGTTAACCTGAAAAAGTTGGAAGTGATTCAAAAGAGATTCATAAAAATAATATATTGTAGAAGTTCCATTTACTCGTCCGATAAAATATATAGTGAGTCGGGCTTCTTGGACCTGAGACAACTGTATTGACTCAGAATATTAACTTATCATTTCATCCATAAGAGTTCTGATAACCTTATAACTCAAGATCATGAGACAAGATTTTCAAGTTTGAGATTCTCAGTACCACGTGCTTTCAAATCGGTTGGCCAGAGATATTTCACCTTTCTGGCCCCACGAACATTCAATATCTTACCAACTGAACTGAGGCGTACAAATTCGATGTGCATCTTCAAATGGAAATTGAAATTTTGGATATTTGAACAGCCCAGATCGTATATTTCGGATATAATAGAGTTGAAAAATACTCGTTGAATTTTTGTTGATAGGTTTGTGAGTTCATTTCATGTTTTGTGGTTTATTTTCTATTTGAGCCTCCAAAATATTGTTGTTCTGTTGATTTATTCACTTTTTATCATAGCTAGCGTATAAAATTGCTATAAAATGTTACCATGCACAACGAATCATTCCTTTAATTGTGTTTTGTGAACGATAGCTCCCCAATAGTATTTATTTTGTTTATTTATTCAGTAAGGTTCACTACTTTATTTTCGAAATGTTCTGAAATTGGTGTTTAAAACAACCTAAACATTTTTGTTCAACTGCTGAAAATGTTTGATAGAAATAAAGTGATTATTATTATTATAAAGAGTAAAATCATGAAGAGGACACAGAAGGTAATCAATAAACATAATTTGTCATACTTTTCTTGTCACAATACTGAACCTCTGCTGCAGCTCATGTTCTGAAGATCTTCAATGATCAAACACTACAAATTATGCATCTAACCATCAATGGTAAAAAATAGGCTATTTATTTCCTTTTGAAATGAAATCACTACATGACACAGAATCGTGTGACAATAATGGGGAATATGCATTGTTGTGGATGCTTGTCCTAGATATTCACAAATACAAGTAAATGATGATTTCTATCAAAATATATTATTAAATGCTCGACGCGTTTCGATACACCGTATCTTTGTCAAGAGCGAATGAATACTACAAATATATCTTACTAACAAATTTTTATATATACTAAAGAGGCAATCCACTCAGAGTGGATTGAACTAATGTTCAAGTACGGAAGTAAGTAATATTTAGAATTTAGGATATTAAATACTGAATTGAAAGAGTGACTGTTTTCCTGAGATGATTTGAATAATTTGAATAGGTTTTCCATTGATGAAACTGCGTTTATGTTCAAAGATTCTAACATTAAAATTTCTTCCTGTTCTACCTATATAAAAACAATTGCAATCTACTCAATCCAATGTATGAAGACCTGATTCATTTTCTTTACTACTTTATATTTTTGTTTTTAATTCCTGAAAAATTAACCTAAATTTGTTGACGTTTTGAACGCTATATTCAAATTTGAATTTTTAAGAAGGATTTCACATTATTGCTAATATTGCCTATATATGTTAAACTATTGAATTTCTTGTCTTGGTGTTCACCGATTGGATATATATGTTGTAAAGCTAATTGTTGTTTTTTCATATATAATATGCAAACTGAATTTGCATCATAACCATTGTTTATTGGTTTGTTTTATCAAATTCAATTCTTTGAAATAATTATCATTAGACATCGGTGTGCTCAAGAGTCTATGAATATAGCTACTAAATGCTGCAACTTTTTGTTGTTGTTGTTGTTGGTAAGGATGTGCTGATGTATAATGAATTGTGATATCTGTATGATAAGGCTTATGATAAATTGAAAACTGGTGTTTATTATCTGATCTTGTTATTATTAGGTCTAGGAAATTGGGTGAATCGTTCTGTTCTATTTCAGAAGTGAATTTTATTTTTGGGTGAAGGTTGTTGATGAAATTTTCGAATACAGTGAGCTGTCTGTTTGTTCCTGTATAACACACAATAATGTCATCGACATATTGATACCAATATAGGAAATGTTCACTAAGCGGGTGTTTATGAATAGTTTTTTCTATGTTATCCATGAAGATTTCTGCTAAAAAAGGGCTTTAGGGGTTTCCCATTATAAGTCCCTCATCACTTTTACAAAAACAATCGTTAAATACAAAATAATTTTGAGATATGCAAACATCCAATAAAGCCATAATGTCGTATTTAATTAGTGGATTCGTCATATTTTGTTGTTTTTTATTCTTGATATCAAAAGAGACTAACTTTGCAAAACTTGAAATGACAATATTTTCTATTTGTTGTTTTTATATAGGTAGAACAGGAAGAAATTTTAATGTTAGAATCTCTGAATATAAACGCAGTTTCATCAATGGAAAAACCGATTCAAATTATTCAAATCATCTTAGGGAAAACAGTCACTCTTTCAATGCAGAATTTAAAATCCTACATTCTGAGAATAGATGTATAAAACTCAACCTTCTGGAAGTACTTGAAATTAACAGATGTAGGTATTCACCGGAAATTCTTAGTGATCAGGTAGACATAAATAACTCACCCTTATTAAATTTATTTCCTAAACATTAGTTCAAATACGGATAACTCTGAGTGGATTGTCCCTTTAGTATATATAAAAAATTGTTAGTAATATATATTCGTTGTATTCATTCGCTCTCGACGAAGATACTGTGTATCGAAACGCGTCGAGCATTTAATAATATATTTCAGTAGAAATCATCGTTTACTTGTATTTGTGAAAATGGATTTCTATCGCGTAAAAGCCTCGTCAATTGAATGCTAGATATTCCACGATGTCATCGAAGAAATAATCGAACGACAATGAGTTGATTTGATTCACTTATTTCTTATTGAGCCAAACTGAGAGTTATGCTATGTATGATATGTACAAAAGAATCTGTTTGGAATCTTCAAGATTTCGGACATTTTGCCTACCTCCGAAAAAGGGAGCCACTCAGTACAAGAAACGGTTCTTCTATTTTTTAATACAATACTTTGCACTCATATACTGAAACAGTCTTCAGCTAGTTTTGTGTGGCCCTTAAATTTTATTCTGTCAAAATTACTGGTATAAAATGATTTTTCAATTACAGGAAGAGGAAAGTGAGATGAAAGCAAGTCGGCAAATAAGGAAACTGGGCTTCTTGTGTAGTTTTACTGGCTGCAATCCTACTTTCCGATTGGCATTGCGTCAGGGTGCTTTTTCGTTATTTAATATCGAATTTTCCAATCTTTGTTCTAATATTTGTTACTCTTTTTTGAAGTGTTTTTTAAGAATTTTCCTACAAAAGGGTTCAATTAATGATCTTGGAACCAAAACTCTATACATACAACTCGCAAGTTATCAAACTAGGTAATTAGATCTTCAGCTACTCAATTATGCTTTTTGCGTGTGGGAAAGATTAACGTGTGTTATAGAAAAGGATAAATACCATTTCATCTACTGATATTTTCTATTCCTGCAAAAGATTTTCGGTTTCATTCGCAATTTGCAATTTGTAAGTCGGCCAATTCCATGAGAGTAGCACAAGTCTAATTTGAATTTCTTCCTATCATCGTACTTTTTGAATTGGTTCACTTTCTATTTTCTAGTCATACTATTGGAGATCTGCGCTCTTGAAAAAATAGAGTTGAATTATTACAAAGGCTGTTGAGAAACTCGGTTTAAGTCTGCAGCAAAATTTGATAGCGCAATGTTGCTAAAAATCGATGTGGCGTATTCAACGTATTTGCAAAAACATGGTTCGCCAAAATTATCACAAGCAAAGAATATATTTATGAATCAAGTTAAAACCCATACGTATGACGCACTACATGTTAACCTACTATTTAACGATGCCACGCTCCTAGAGTGAAACCTGATCAGAAGCTACTTCGCTTAATTCACATTTGTTAAAATGAAATAGTTGCTGAAAACTCCAAACTTGAAGCTAATGGCAGATTGACAGTTTGATCGTCATTAAAAATTAGTTTTTCATTCATTCAAAAAGTGTAACATGAACTTGAAGGAATACAGATCATACATGGCACAGAGAAGATACTCAAATGATACAAAACCTACTACACTTCTTTTCTCACTATGAGAATCAACAGCCGCTGTTCATTTTTATTGTAGGGTGAATATTCTCGCCGTACGGAACCTTGCGAATTCAACTTCAAATCTCTGAAGATCTTCAATGACCAAACACAACTCACTATTCAACCACCAATAGTGAATAATGAGCAGACCAACCGAACATAATTGAAAAAACAATACTGAACGTGAAAAGCAAGATCATACTAAGCGAAAAGAAGATGATCACATGATACAAAACCTGTTACAGTTTCTTTCTTATGATGCGAATCCTCAGCCGAAGTCTATGTTTATTGTGATGTGAATACTTTCTCTTCACGGGACCTGTAACCTAATTTGGAAACATAATCACTTCTGCCTTCTAAAGATCTTCAATGATCAAATACAATAACACATTATTCAACCACTAATGGTGAATAATAAGCAGACCAACCGAACATAATTAAAAATAATACTGAACTTGAAAAGCAAGATCAGAACATAGAAGACATTTGGAACAATCGTAGTCGACTGTAGAAAAGACCAGAGCAGGAACATCAGTTCAAAGAGTGTGAACATCGACACCCCAAATGGACCCAGCTTGTTTTCGTAGAATATTATTTCTCGTTTTCAACTTTCAACGCAGTTTATTGAATGTTAATGAGGAGTCCAGTGTGAAAGCATACTTGAAAGAAAATTATGACTTTGATGCTGTGCCAAAAATTTTTGAAAAATGCTTACGGTATTGTCAAACTCATCTCTTACTGTACCCACATACATCAATATTCACAGTATTCTGATTTTTAAATCTCTTCAGCGTGATTGCATCTTGCACGTCGAAACTCGACAATATAGAGCGCTGTAAGAGCTGGCATTTCATGTATAACAGCTCGTCATTGATTCGAGTTAGAAAAATAATTTACTTTGTTTTATAAGAAGGTCTCCTCTATGAAGAATCGCGTTGTCTCGCATTTCTACCATCCAGCCTTTTTCATGGGGATATTCTTATATATACATAAATTTATTCATTCAATTATTCATTTATTCGAATATAGTTTGTTGTGAGCAAAAAGTGGAAACAGAAAGATTATTTCAACCTCTGGTTCTCCCTCTTGACCAGAAGTCTATTAATGGATATGAGATAATTGGATGGCGAATGTCTAAAAATTAAAAAAAGTAGATTAAGAAATATTTGATACCATATTTCAATGCAGATGGTAGAATTCAAGGCTAAAGGAATTATATATTCCACAGCCTCAACTCACTCGTAATTTGGACTCTACAGAATTCCTCTTTAAAAGCATACTACTACATCTCCCACGACTTGTTATTGAATGATTGAAGCTACACCAAATTATTACTTTCAACAACAACTACCATTCAGTCAGCTTTTTGAAGAAAGTTCCGGAAGAAAGTGATACTTGCGCCAACTTTATTTTGCAGGTGGTTTGCGAATATGTAGAGCAATATATATTTCTAAGGATGTGCAACTTGGGTTTAGCCGATGATACGATCTATAATTCTCATGGTGTAATTCCATTGGTATCAATGCTATGCATATGAGCACAATCTAGAATGGCCGTACTAAGCTGTAGAAAAGACCAGAGCAGAAGTATCAGCTCGAAGAGTGTAAACATCGACACCCCAAATGGACAAAGCTAATTTTCGTGAAATATTTTTTCTTGGTTTCTACTTTTAATACAGTTTATTAATGTGTGATTTCGATACTTATGAGGAATTCAGTGAGAAACCAAGATACTAGAAACAGATATCATGACTCAGTTGAGAATCTTGAAAAAATACTCTCATTTATATATCTTTTTTAGAGTTAACCAGATAAAACAAGATACCTCTGTTTCCAAGTGCTTAAGACAAAGGAATATACCTCCGAAGACCATGTTTGAAATTTGCAGTTCCACAGTCAAAGCGAAAAAAGAAATATCATCGGCAGAAACAAACTTATTACTTTAGTATCACGAGAACTGTTAAAACGCTTAGGACGAAAGTTCTTGTTTTTTTCAAGTTCAGTCATTCAACTTTGAAAATATTGTATTACGAATTAAAAAAAACATGAATTTAACACTCATTCAGTTAATGTTTATTATAGTTGGGTAGGTATACATTCGAATCAGAATTATACAGTGACACTGAAATCCGTTTATCTGCCCGAACTTTCTACAAGGTTGAAAGTACGTTCCCCTACTTGTTTGTTTGTGTATTTGTTTGCGGTTAACTCCTAAACCACTGAGTTGACTTCATGAAACTTTGGCTGACGTATTTGCTGTGTACGAGACTGGCATTTCACTATTTAATTCGAATTATACGGTCTTCGATTCATACTTATAAGATGCTCATGTTCTTATGCAACATAAAGTATCCAAGGAATCTTTTTTGATTTCATCGATGTAATCAGACTTACTCTTAAGAAGGCAATACCGGAATAACCAATAGTGGGAATTATTCATTATTTCTTGAATTTCGATATAAAATGGATGCCAGGTTCTATGCAGCTGCAAACAATAACAGCGGAGTTTTTCAGAGTTTTAATTCATAAGTATTATTGAAGACGAGATTTCATTCTGAAAAAAAAAATAAAAACTTTATTCCTTTCAGAAGATTTTTGCTTAATCATCGATAATAGTTTTCACCTGTTTCAAAGGAGTACTTATTGAATACAATACATTCTTGAAAGCAATTTTTCAATATTTCAATTCGTTGGCGCTACAACCGCTCCTTTTTCTTTTCACTATCTTGCTAAACTTAATCTTTACAAAGTTCCTGTCAGAATCAAAAACAGAAAGTCACAAGAAGCCATATCTGATAAATAAGATGGATAGTGCAGTAGAACCTACGAATATTCTCTTTTCACCTTACATCGGTATGGTAGAAACAGATGATGCTCTGCGCCTTGGAAATCTAACACAGAGGAGAAGACATTGCTCCTGACGTATTTCGCAAATATTCTCACGATCCTAATTGAAACAACACTCTTTGATATTAATATATCACATGCAGTGCTGCATGTTAAAACATTTTAGGAGGAAAATTTACCACTGATTCTTTGTTTTAGAATAGTATATTCTGTAACTAGGTTAATTATAGGAGTGGAAAAGCACAAGTATAAACTTTTTCATTCTTACCGAGTAACAAACTGTATTTGCTCCACAGTCCGCAAAGTATAAATCAAAAGCAATGACATTAAATCTGAGAAACAATAAAACTCAGACATTTGTAGTTACATTTTATTAAAATTAATATTTATAATATTTGAACAATTATGGAAATTAAAAATTGGTGCATTGGAAACATTTTTTCAAAACGAACTGTCGTGTAACATGAAGGACTAAAAGATGAAGGGACGGTAGCTGCCGAATTAGCTCCATTAATTGACGAAACTAGTTGATTCGCAAAATTTATTGGATTCTGCATAATCATAATCTTATTTAAACAATAACTTTTTCCGAGATAATTATTATAATGACATTTACATTTGACACTGACGCTGTTTTGAAATTCATGGCAATAGGTAATATTTGATTAAATTACGGAATATTCATTCCGTAATTAGTTATAGAATGAAAATCATGAAAAACACATAAGAGTCAAGAATTTAAGAATCTCAAGAGTGAGAATGTTTGAATTTTATTATTAGATTCAATGATGGTCGTGGAGAAAAGTTCAATTGCTAACCTCATGATTCAATCTGTTATTTATTACTGAAATAAAAAAGTAAGAATACATGCATTCAAATTAACGAACTCAAGGCCGTATAGTTTTTAGTCGCCCCTAATGTAAAACACGTGCGCCGAAATCAAATGGTAGCAGAAGGTAGACCAAAAACTTACCTCTATAACGGCACTTTTTGAGGAACATGTCCTGTGCTCATGACCTCATACCCATACAAAATGCGGTTTAGCAATAAGTATTGAAAACAAAGGCAGTAAGTAGAATAATGCATAGTTTTATTGATGTTTTTTTTATTATAGACAGGTATAGCTTATTACCTAACTGATGATTAGTCTTGTTTGTGAAATAAGGGTTGATTTTATATTTTTATTTCAAGCAAGATTCGTTTAGTTAATTGGACCTCATTTTTCAGTTTAATTCATTGTAAAATACGGTAAGTACCTACACAATAATAAAACATTGATAGTAAATTCGATTTTTGCATAATTTCGAGAACAGCAAAGTTACTTACGATTTCAACCAACTGTTGAAAATAAATACTATTAATCATAGGTATGTAATAGAAAAGGAAAGACTAACTTTTTGTTTTGAAAAAAATGCAGAAAATCAAATATGGTGAAATCTATTGTCGTATTTCTTGTTGTAAGGGAAATAAAACAACAGTTTGGTTATATTAGTCGAGATACTGAACAGACACCAAGGCGTCTTTGAGTGGTGAAGTCATTTGATACTTGGACTTTGCCAATATTTTAAGATCCGTGATAATGGATTTACATTCTTGATGCTGTATTCATTTTTCATTTTTCTAAGAATTTATAGGGTTTTTCTGTGACTTGCTCTATGTGAATACACTTATTTTTAACTTTTTCGACTTTTTAAAGAAGTCGGTAATAGATTCATTTTGTGATTGTTTGAGGTTTTCTAATTTTTCATGAGCTTGTGCTACATATTTAGTTCGAGAATAATATAATCTGAGATTATGATTTAAAAGTTGCTATGACTCTATTTCATGAATATCAATTTCATTAATTACTTGAGTGGCTAATTGTGATACCATGTGTAGAAATTAACTTTGAGTTCTCTTCATCATTAGAACTATTTTGATTTGATTGATTTGGTATTCGATTGCTTGTGTTCTTGAACATTAATTCATATTGGTTGCTTCGAAAAATATCTCTTTAGTAATGAAAAAAGTGATTTGTTCAGAATCCTTCAATTTTATTTATTCTATCACTGTGTTCCTTCTTTCGATGTGTGTCCTCTTGGTTTCTTCTTCTGTTTTGTTCTGTCAGTTTTCTGGTGGATTTTGGTTAGAACGATATTAGCAAACGAGCCTTCTGACGAGGTACTCTTCTAGCAAATGGATGCATATATATATATATATATATATATATATATATATATATATATATATATATATATATATATATATATATATATATATATATATATATATATATATATATATTTGAGACAAGACGAATTATTCAAAAATCCGTAGATCAATGAATAATCCCTCCTGACAAGAGCTAGTTTCCAAATCTGCCCGCCATGCACGCAGCCCCCAAGCGCCACAATAGTGCAACCAACCAGGATGCCGAGAAACTAAGCGGCAGACTGCAGTTTCGCCCTTATTAGGAGCTCATCAGTGTCGCATATCGCTTCTCAGCATCCTACCAAGCTACATCGGGGAACCCTATCAATTCCAGAAAGGACGCACCGCGTACATACGTACGAGAGTCGCCCTCTATGGACCGACACGGCGAACCCGCTACCGGACTTCGAGAGAGATACGCGGCAGATGGCGGGCAGATTTGGAAACTAGCTCTTGTCAGGAGGGATTATACATTGATCTACGGATTTTTGAATAATTCGTCTTGTCTCAAATTTACATATATAGATTCCACGCGAAGTTTATCGCGGAACATATTTGACCATATATATTTGACCATATATACCAATATATATATATATATATATATATATATATATATATATATATATATATATATATATATATATATATATATATATATATATATATTTTTTGTTCTTTCAGGGATGTAAAATTTATTATTTTTTAGTATTCTTGGCTTATCTTGGTTTGTTGAATAAAGTTCTTCAAAACATTATATTTGAATGTCTATAATTTGAAATCTGGTAGACGTTTCGAGTTTCCAGGTTTGGTTTACCTCTTTTCAATACATCATGAGTTTCAAACATTTTCTATACGAATCTAAAATAACAATTGCATTTCAATTTAAAATAATTTCGACAATACAATGAAATAATACTTCATCGTGAATAATCAGGGTTGATTATATTAAAATATTCCTACATTCATTTTGTTGTATCTGCCATTGACAGATATATATCTTGACTAATATAACCAAATTGTTGTTGTATTTCCCTAACAAAAAGTAATACGACACGAAAGTTGGTGTCAGAATTGGAATTTAGTGGAATTTCGAAGAAAAAACTTCAATTTGTGGCATTTGATGGGTCCTACAGAAGAGTCGGTCTACAGAGAACACAACAGTCTTCATCTAACTTGTCTAATAACTAAGGGTATTCTCATGGTATTAGTCATTAGCCGAATAGAGCAAACAAAATCTCAATAAAGCAGTATCGGATTTTAGTTACATTTCTCAACTTTTCCATTATTGAATGGAGAAAATAATTCTCCTATTGTAACACTGAACACATAATCTCTGCATTAAAGCTTTTATAGGCCAATATCTACCTTAACTTGGTACATCTAACAATTTCTATCGAAATAATAATGTAAATTAGTATAGTATAGACACGTTCTCAAAATTTGAGAACTGGATCTGAGTCATACTGAACCATTCAGTATCGTTTTGAGCTTTGATTTATTAAACTCATTGAATCGAGTTATTAATAAAGATGCTGAAATTCCTTTCCAGGAGTCATATACTTTTCAGATTTATTTCAAAATCTGAAACACCCTGGTTCGGCAGATCTGAATCATACTGAACCATTTAGAATCATTGTGAGGTTCGATTTATTAAACTCACTGAATCAAGTTATTAATGAAGATACTCAAATTCCTTTCGAGGTGTTATATACGTTTCAGATTCGTTTTAGAATCTGACAAACGCTGATTTGGTAGGACATACGCTACAAACCTCTGAGATATCAGATTACTTAAAGTTACGGTGCTCTCATCAATTTAATGGAAGCATCCGCATCTACAAAAGACTACACTACTTCGGTTGCAGCAAAAATTCAAAATTACAAATTTTATGCTCTATAGTAATTCGGTAAAATGTATTATTTGAAATTAGTTCTCTTTGTCAATACAGAATAAATTATGAATCTAATAGCTTGTCAAGACTGAATAATCAAAATGAAAACTTTCTTCACCGACTTAAGAAATGATAACGGGTCTTGTCGACGCCAGATAAATCAGAAGAATTAGAAATTGAATATTATTCGAGAATAAGGTCCTAATCAAAATTCAAAACGATAATGAATTTCTTCTACAAGAAAGACTCATTCATTTAGCAATTATGTCCATAGAACATAACTTAGACTTTACAGATTTCAAATAATGTGTACAGGACAGATTTTATTGAACTTTGATCTGTTCGGATCACACTTGCCAACTAAAATTCCTGTTGTCCGTAAGTAACATTTGGAGAAGCAGCAATAATCAATATCTCACAGACTGTCAAAAATACACGAAAATCCGTGAATAACCTATTTACCGAGTCGTTTTACTCAACACAATACTAAAGTCTTCACAGCCCACTACTTTTTGCATGATGCAGAATGTATTACTTCCAGAATTCTTAATAGTGCGATATGATAGTAATGATGATATATATTCATAGATGGCTTAACATTACGTTAGGAAAGCCGTTGGTTAAATAATTATTTTTCTGTAATCCTATTTATTTCATTCGCTCGAACATAATTATCTTACTAAATGGGATAATTACGAAAAGTATATAAATGACTATATGAAGAAAGAGTTCTGAAAGGCACCTATTCATGGTTACTTGAACTCATACATTGATTTAGAGAATTCTGAGAATGCTGCGATGGTAATCCATTCAGTACCTAACTAGTTTTATATTTAAAATCAAATCGAACCAATTTCTGATAAGGAAATAAGAAAAGTCATTATTACCCCATCAGTTCCTTATTGAAATCTACATTCAATTTAGGAAGAGATCGTTCTAAGATTTTGCCGCTATATTGATTGGACTGATTACATTTCTAGTTCAACAATCAACCTGGAAATGAGACTTGAATTCCCCAAGATAATATCAACAACGAATGGATAGGAATTCGGAATCAGCGATTGGTTTTTAATTAGAGAGTCGTAATTTCCGGTACAGCGCGAAGAGAAAAAGGTATTCTTTGATATTCAGTGCTCAGTCCAATTTTCTTATGCGGATCGGAATGGGAAAACTGATGCCTGAGGTAGAATAAGATGGCTATAATTCATTAAAGAGGATGTTCAACGTTTTCTATCCTTCAATTCTCAAAAAAGATAAAAATTATTGAACTGCAATTGTTATTTGAACAGTGTGTTCTCGAATAAACAAAAAATTAAATTTTAAATAGCTGTTTCATTTAATTTTCAGATCAAAATTGATATTTTGTAAAAACTTTACCGTTGAATTCATCAAATACAGATTCTTAAAGTCTATCACGATTTCATTGAAATATTTTGAATCGTTCGAAATCCCTAACGTTGAAGGAGCTTTTCATTATACTTTCGACGAGTTATACATACATACATATACTTACATTCATACAAACAAAACTCACAAAAGTAACGTGATACATGAAAAAATACCTTACTCCCGTTTGAAATTGAATTGCAAATGTAAAGAAACAAGAATTTGATATGGAATAAATTTCACTCGAGGCAATGGGGAAGCCTGATGGACCCTTACTACCTGCAACTAAAGCCTCCACGCTGCAACAATCATAAAGGGTCAATTTAGAAGATCAGGAACGGCTGTGCAACAGATTGCCAGCTACTCGCTGAGGTTGGATGATTGGCGCACTTTTTACAATTTTTAACACTAGACTATCTGGGGCTACACTGCCTCAACTGCCATTCTATTATTATAAGATAATTGTTGAAAGTAATTTGTTCTCGAATAAAGCACAATTTATGAAATGCCATATTTTCTAAGAAATCTGTAATTTTCAAGGCGTTAGGAAAAAACGAAATGAAAGACAATCAGACCAACAGCATAAATATAGCAGGCTATGTAATTGCAGATAATTATTGCTGCAAGCATAACCTACAAGGTGGCACACTAATTCTAGTCAAAGGGTATACTGAATTTGATATAATAATAATAACAACAGCATAAATATGACATGCTATGTAATTGCTGATAGTTATAGCCGAAGCACAGCCTACATGATGGCACGCTAATTCTAGTCAAAGAGCGTACTGAATTTGATGTTATAGAAAGCGTTAGAGATTTTGCTGAGGAATTTCAGTTTGAGTTATCTGCAGTAGAGCTTATGAATTTCGGCACAGCGATTTTGTCAGTCTACAGATCACCTCTTGGCAATCTGCAGGTTTATATTTTTAAATTCGATAGTATACTTGAAACATCAACCAATAGTAGAAAATACAGAAAAATATTCGTGAGTGGCGATTATAAAGTGAAATTTTTGAAAGAGAACATAGATCTAAAGCAACTAACAGACCTTTTGGAAGAAAATAACATATACTAGAGGAACTCTCCAGAGGAAGTCAAGGTAGTTTCACTTGCATAAACAATTTTTGTGATTTCAAAACCAACAAATACCTACCATGAACTATAAATCTTCATCTGGGATTCCACTAAAGACAGGTTCTGAGGGTAAATACTGCGAAAAACATGAAAAATGAAAACTATTAGAATGAGAAAGATATCAAATGAGATATATAGTCAACATGAATTGAATGAAAACCAATGGGGCTTTATACTGCAATTCTGTTTGCTGGGCAATCTTCCAATTAACTTTTTGCGATTTTCAATTGGTTGTTTCAACGTCAAAAAAAACTTTAATGCCACACAAGGAACAGAGTGTCTCAAAGAGTACCTTGATGCACTGCACACCGTGTTCAGGGTGTGAAGTGATGTTGCGTCTCTCAGAGATTACAAGATCTTGAAGATATTCTAGCAGAAGTAATGGGCATATTACAGGAAATTATATAACACCCAATATATAGAAAATTCAACCGTCAAAAACAAGGCAGTTTGGAAAGTTCTAGAGAGCGAAACGGCGAATAAACCATATAGCGTTACAAAGAAATTAACTGGAGATGAAGCCCTGGAAAATATTCCTGCAATTGTGAAAAAATAAATTAATGAATCTTTCAGTGGATGTGACGAAGATACTATAGAAGAGTTGAGTGGCTTAAAAAATGCTTGCGGATAATCTTGCTTTTATGCCCCAACTACTGAGGAAGAAATTTCATCAAGTTCAGTCAGAAATAACCTAGCCATTAACTAAAATCATGAATAAATCTTTGTTCGAGGGCATATTTCTAGACCAACTGAAAGGCACTAAAATAATTCCTAGTGACAGAAAAGGAAACACAGAAGACCCCAGAAACAATGGGCCAATAGCAATTCTACCTGCATTCTCGAAACCATTATAAAATCGATACTAATGGCTCATTTTGAGAAGAGTAACCTTTTGAACGAAAACCAGCATGGATATCGCAAAAACAGATCGACAATTTCTGCATTGCTGGGCATAAATAATGATGTACTGGAAGGCGAAGAAAATAACTTCGATATGAAGCTTATAGCGAGAGACCTATGTAAAGTATTTGATTCCATGAGCAAGGACATCTCTTCTGAGAACCTTAAAGTGAATGGAAAAAAGAAATATGCTGATATTATGGGATAATTCCTTGTCATCAGAAGAGATATTGAATGTTGGTGCTCAGCAAGGTTCCATTCTATTCATTCTGATCTCGAATGATCTGGGAAGATACAACCAACACTTTAAGACCTTTCTCTATGCGGATGATGTCACTTACATATTGAGAATTACCTCCGAAGCAGACCTTCAACAGAAGAACGACATTGTGCTCTGGGAGTGAGATGACTGGTTTGAAAAGAACAAACTACGTATCAATAGAGAGAATTCCTAATATGTCCATCTGTCAAGTAAGCAAGCATTAATATCCTCGGAGTAAGTCTCGAAAATAAGATCACTTGGCAAATTTATACTCAAGCAAACTTAACTATCTTCAGCGATCTATATATTGAGATGACAATAGGAAGAGTTAGTACGTACGAGATAGCCCGAACTGCTTACTCATTATACTTCTACAATATTCTCTCATACATATATGCTATTCTCATTTGGAGCATATCATCAGCGGCCGAAGCAGTTTTCATTAAGCACAAGTGGGCTGTGAAAGAGCTGTATGGTGTGAGACGTGAAAAACGTTGTAGAGTAGCGTTCAAGCAGACGTTAATACTCACTGTGTCGGCAATTTATAACTTGCAATGTATGTGAAAAATTTGAAATTTGAAACCAACGGATAATTTTATGATAAAAATACTAGAATACTTGACAACTTGCAGTTTTTCCATTACAAAAAATGAAAAGAACACAACAGTGGGTTGATTATTGGGGCCCCAAAATTCAAAACAACACTCTGGTTGAACTGAAAAAGATGAAAAGAGATTTTCAAGTTCTGTCTAAAAAGTGCTCGTAAAAAGTCCAATTAATTCTATCACAGATTGCGTGGAACGTGAATTTTGATGTTTGTTATGCTGTGCTACGTCAAAAAACGTATCTTACACTCTTACACTGATTTGTTCTCGGTAATTATATAATATCAACAGTATAAATTCATTTCATTACTCACTGACATATTTCGTGAATTCTCCGACCGAGACGATGAACCAGCTACCGGGCTTCAAGAAAAGCAACGAACAAAAACAAACAGATGTGAGAACGTTAAAAAATTTCAACACTTGAGGAACATATTTCGCTGGTCTGTGAATCACATCAACGGTTCGAAACGAGCGAAATAATCACGTCGGATACGCGCTCTAGGCCACTCTTCCAGGATAAAACCTCCTGTCGGTAAACATTTGATGAGACAAATATTTTCCGCGATAAAATTCGCGAGGAGTCTACATATGTAAACTTTGGACGAGAAGAATTATTCAGAAATCCGTATATCAATGAATGATCCTTCCTGACAAAGGCTAGTTCTCAAATCTGCCGCCATGCACGCAGCCCCCAAGAGCCACAATAGTGCAACTGAGCAGGATGCCGAGAAACTAAGCAGCAGACTGCAGTTTTGTCCTTATTAGGAGCTCCTCAGTGTCGCATATCGCTTTTCAGCATTCTACCTATCTACATCGGGATACCCTAACGATTTCAGAAAGACGCATCTCGTACATACGTACGAGAGTCGCCCTCTATCGACCGAGGCGGGGAACCCGCTACCGGACTTCGAGAAAGCAACGAGCAAAAACAAACAGATGTGAGATTGTTTGTTATTGTTAGAGTGCGTATCCGACGGGATTATTTCGCTCGTTTTGAACCATTGATGTGATTCACGGACCGGCAAAAAAGATGTTCCTCATGTGTTGGAATGAATTTTTTAACGTTCTCATATCTGTTTGTTATTGTTCGTTGCTTTCTCGAAGTCCGGTAGCGGGTTCACTGTCTCGTTCCATAGAGGGCGACTCTGATCACAGTGGAGTTCCAGATATTTGTCAAAAACGTTTATTTCTGTAAGACAAATACGTACAGATCAATAAATGCATTTCCTGTTCAGGCAGTAAAAGAAATATAATGTCTTCAAAAGAATTTCCTTTAGGTACCTTCATCGCTTCTTCTCTGGGAATATTCGGAATTGATGGTACCATTTCTAGACTTGCCATGATATCAGTAGGGTCCAGTATGTTTTTCGTTAGTTCTATGGAATGTGCTGACTCATCGACGCATGACTCCGCAGTTCCTACTGCCGCTTGCAGTTGTTTGGAAGTAATCAGGCTGAGTTAAGTATCGTGAATTAATTGCGCTGAGAATGGATCTCAATGGGATGTAAATTTAATGGATATTTGGCAAATCATTTAATTTGGGAATACTATAGGATTTCTCTCTGAAACAGCGGATATTTAAAATTTCCAGTATCGACAAAATGAAATCCGTTAATTAGTTATTCATATGCCTCATTACAAAATCATACAGCTCCATTAAATTCAGTGATAAAAACACTCCTTCATAAATCGATAACACTTGCTGGTCAAAGCCATAGAGAACATGCATTATCTTCAATAACAAACACTGTTGGAAAAAACTTGTTGCAACAAAATGATAATAAAAGCAGCCATGCGAGGCTCTCTCACTAGTCGAAATACAATATCTAGGAAAGAACAAAAACAGACAACAAAATGACCATACCTTGAAGTAGAAATAGACAGAATAAGAAGAACTCTAGAAATACCACCTCATAACGTACAAAGCACACTTAACTCTCGGAAAAAATTCTCTGAAACCCGAAAGATTCCTCTTGAAAATCAGGGAGTTTATTCTATACCATACGGAGCCGACGTTTATCTACACAAACTACATACAGGTCATCTCATAGATTACGAAAACTCCAATCAAATATGCACATCAGTTCAAAATTCGCCCCATGTGGGAAGCAGTAAAAATTTAGAAAGCCTGTACAATGATCACAAGTGCTGAAATACTAGAATTATCAAACGCTTGAAAACTTATTGTACCACTCAGAGTACCATCAACATCAATTGGGAATAATGCAAGTTCCCCACCTCCAACACTACTGACGCCCACAACGAAAATATAAAAGAAGAGCCACCAACGAACCGCTAGATCTGAAGTCTGAAGGTGAGAAGGAACAACTCGTCGAAATGTCGCCAAAATCAGAATGGACCACGGAATAAAACCCGGAACAACTCAAGTGTTACAAACTTTCATTCAATTAACAAATAAATCTAATATCGTGAGCTTCTATGGGAAGCAAATTTTTCATGAAACCTAAAGATACGAGAAAATGCGTATTAAGATAGCCACACTTCTATCGGAACGTTCATTCCCGAAGAAATGCCGATATTCGAACTCAATACTCACATGCACCAAATTGAGTTTCCACACAAAGTCACCAACAACAGATCCTATTTTACGAAAAGCCAGCGAAGCATTACTGAGGAATATCATTCACGATTAAAGAAGAGAAATGAATAAATGCAATATCCTGTTACGAAACATACATCTGAAACTAAGTAACGCAACTCATCCAACAATGTGGACGCTAATAGAGAATGCTGCTTTCACCGAATCAGAAGCAAAATACGAAAAAAACGTCGAATTCAAAAGGAAAAATTTGAAAAACTAACATACAATGGGAGTAACTGAAGTCGCGACGATTCCGTAACCACAAAAAATCATGAGTTGAACATTATCCTGAACACATCAAACCAGTAGAAACAGAAAGAGCAGTGTTATACAAATTTTCGATTTTGTTATTGCTCCGAAGACATCTATAGCTAACAACCCAGTTTTTTCGGATTCTGCGAACAAACAAACAACCCAGATTTTAAGAAATCATAAAACACCTGCGGCAAACATAAGCAGAGAGAAGAAGCAGGCCTTTAAAGGATTGAAACCAATCAGAAGATCATAGTACCACCTGCTGACATAGGGAAGGCCAGTGTAATTATGAAGGCAACGGATTACGATTTCACCATTAATCTAGTGAAAAAAAATTTCGTCAATACTCACAGAGATGAAAAACCTGTTTTGCAGACACAAAACTTTGTAGAAGGTTTTTTTTGTAGAACATTCAAGTTCCTAAGAAATCCAAGAAACGAAATATTTCTTCATGTGGTTAGAAGCGAGATATCTATTTTTTTATGTGATAATAAGAACAAATTGAAAACTGTAGGCGAAGGACCTTTCCGTTACAATTTAGGGCTCATACTTGAAGAGACTTCCTTAGAGGTGTTTAGGACCCTATACTTTAGAGTACCAAGCAAAACAAAAGATTCGTTTTCTTGATCCACTCTTATATATATACACACATAGGAGGCCAAGTTTGATTTCTCCTAATTAATCGTTATTTGAAATAAATTAATATTCCTAATAATAATCACAAGATACCCTGAAGAACTTGAATTTTGAAAAGTTATATCACCTAAAAGGATAATTTCATATCCCAGCCTACAGTGGAATTTTCAGTATTCTATTCGGGAGTGTTCGAGAAATTGAAAAATCGTAAGGCAGTAAACGGATATTGTATAATATACGTAAAATGGAGGCATGGTTCTGGAAAATCTAATGTAACGGAAATGGCTCTCTCAGTATCGATTAACCATGAATTGACCTAATCCTTATTAGTCGGATTTGTCTTCAGTTCTTCAATACGCGGAATCACACGATATTCTGAATATTACCTCAGGGATTTTGGAAATTTCGAAGGTTTGTGAGAACTTATCCTTTTTGAGATATTACAATTGAAATAAGAAATAAACTAAGGTTTATTTTGAGATAGACACAAATAAAATAAAACAAAAGAGTCTTTCCGCAGGTAGTAAAAAAATTGAAAATTGTTTTCTCACATAGTAGGGGTTTTTTTCTCGACTTCAGTAGCTTGTATTACCTCCTTTTGACCTGGTATAAGTATGAATTATTCTAGGCATGCTTTGGATCAGGATTTCGACCTCCTCTGGAGTGATATTCTGCCACTCCTCTGTGGTGGCTTGGATGAGCTATTGTTGGATTCTTGGATAATCCTGGCGCGATATTATTTTCCTCACGAGATTAATTATAAATGTTCAATACAATTTAGGTTGGAAGAGCAAACTTGCCAGTCCAAAATAGCGATTCCCTATATGTTTCAGAATAATGCGGTTGCTGGTATGCGGAGGAGCATTATCAATTATACATCACACTGCCCCTTAGTATTTCGGAAATTATCTTGCTGCTCGGAGTCTAGCTTGTCTTCCACGACTCCGTTAAACTCGAATACGGCGGTCATCAGGTCGAACACTAATTCTGGTCTCATCAGAATGAAGAACATTTCGCCAACTCTCAATAATCCAATTATAGTGTTCGATACACCAATTAAGTCTGTTAATTTTTTATGTCTGGAACTCTTAAGGGCCTTTTGCTGTATAAACCTCTTGAACGAAGTCTTTAACGTATTGTTTAGACTGATGCCTATTGCTTCTTCAAGGCCTATTTGCAGAGATTGCAGCTCCAGGTATCGTATCCAACGTAAGGCATTTTCAATTATGATTATAGCCTTTTTTAAATTTTGAAATTCACAGTTTTGAATCGCAGTGACGACTGAGTACAATATCTCGAACATTAGTGATTATTCAACATTTCTTATCATACCATCCAGTTTTTTACGACAGATAACTGTATTCTTCACAACTAGTCGAAGATACATGGTAAAAACAATCAATAATGTAAAATACCGAATGATTTTATATAAATATATATATATATATATATATATATATATATATATATATATATATATATATATATATATATATATATATATATAGTTGACCTAATACTTGTTGTTAGTTCCGATTTATGTCTTCAGTTCTTCAATAGGCGGAAACAATATATTTTATTTGTGTATTTTTATATATATATATATATATATATATATATATATATATATATATATATATATATATATATATATATATATATATATATATATATATATATATATATATATATATATATATATATATATATATATATATATATATATATATATATATATAGGGGTTTTACCCCGACGAGTTGCCCTATATATCTGTTCATGCAATCTAACTGATTTCATGAAAAATATAAATCCACCACCCGGTAATTAATACCATTGCCAGGCAATGATTATAATCAAAACATATCCTGGAGTAATTATATATTAGGATAACGTTAAATGTTATGAGAATATATCAATCTACCAGAATATATACATACTATAGCATCATCAGACAATGATATCAATGTACCAACGAGTAGTGTCAGAGGCTTTCTCCAGAGAAATCCAGTGTACGGACCTTAGTCAAGTAACACTGAATGTTACTCATTAATAGTTTCCTTTGTGTGAAATGGTGAACGATCGAATAGAATACTGCTCTGAATATAAATATGACAAAATTGTCAGTTAATTATATTACATTTATATAAACAAATAAATAAAATATGAAATGAGATTCTGAGCAGTATAAACTAAAGAGAAAATCTATGACTCTACCTCATTATTATTTTCGGAAAGAAACCTACGAAGAATATTACAAGATTTGATGACTGTTATCTTTTGTAACTGTTCAAACAAATTTTTCTTCAGACCCAATTATCTCAATACTTTTGTGAAGATTTCTTGGAATAACGCCTGTTGTAGAAATAATAATCGGTAGAATAAATATTTTCTTCATTTTCCACATTTTTTAATCTCGTCGCCAAGCATCATATATTTAGAAATTTTTTCATTGTATTTATTTTGTATATTATGTGTGTCGGGTATAGCAATATCAATTATATATATTATTTGATTCTGTTTATCATTAAGAACGATATCTGGTCTATTGTGTTTTACAGCTCTGTTGCAAAGAATTGTTTTATCAAAATAAAGTTTATATTTGTCATTTTCACAAATAATCTCAGGTTCATATTTGTGAATTTTTTTTCTTTGGGAATTAGGTCATGTTTAATTCCTAGATTAAAGTGAATAATATTAGCGACGGCATTATGTCTTTCTAAATAATCTGTTGAAGCAAGGACTGAGCAAGATGATAATATATGAAAAACTGTTTCTGAAGAACAGAAACATCTACGGCAAGAATCATCTATATTTTGTTTGATGATGTGTTTTCTATAATTCCTCGTGAAAACAACCTGATCCTGGATCGCAATTGCCAAGCCTTCTGTTTCAGCAAACAATTCTCCAGATACTAACCATTTATTCGATGCAATTTCATCAATATAATCATTTTTCAATTCTTTAGGTGCTTTCCGTGTAATTCCTTCTGTATCCAACTTTCTCTTTTAGAATTATCATCAAATATATCAAAATCTACCTTTTGCATTGTCAAGTTCAGAGGTGTAAGATTATAATCTGAAGCAACAACAATATCATGTAATTTAGACGTTCTCTGTTTATCATGAAAATGGGAACGTAGATGAAAACTTTGTTTACTATGAAGATTATTCAAATCAATTAATCCACGACCTCCAAGATGTCTAGGTAGTGTAACTCTCTGAACAGCTGACTTTGGGTGGTGCTTATGATATTTACAGAGCATTTTCCTCGTTTGACATTGTAATTCATTTAGATCAGTTTTAGACCATTTAATAATTCCAAAAGAAGATGTAAGAATAGGAACAGCATAGGAGTTGATAGCTCTGAAAAGGTTTTACTAGTTAAATAACTCTTGATGATAATTCTAAGTCTTTTGTAATATGAACTTCTAATATTTTCTTTAGTGCTGCTATGGTTAATTGTCTTCTCTTGACAAAATCCAAGATATTTATATGTATCTCCTTGATGCATTGGCTCGATTTCGATATTGGAAATCTTTATATAATCAGAGGTGATCTTTCCTTTTCAATAGAAAGATTTTTACATTTTGGAAGCCCAAATTTCATATGAATATCATTGGAATAGTTGAAAGTAATCTCAAGTAGACTTTTCAAATGAGATCTGGTTCCGGCATATAATTTAATATCATCTAAATAAATTAAGTGACTTAATTTGAATTCAGTTAATAGACTCTTTATTTTGAAGCCGAAACTAGTAGCATTTAATTCATGAGATAATGGATTGAGGCAAAGACAAAACCAAAGAGCACTTAAAGAATCACCTTGAAAAATGCCTCTTTTGATTGGAATTACTTCGGATTTCAACGATTGTTTTGAAATATTTAAATGAAGATTGGTTCTCCAATTTTTCATTACAAATTCAAGAAAATGACGAAATTGAGAAATCATGTGGCAGTAAACGGATAATGCATAATATACGTGAAATGGAGACATGGTTCTGGAGAATCTAATTTAACGGAAATGGCTCTCTCAGTATCGATTAACCATGAGTTGACCTAATACTTGTTGTTAGTTCCGATTTATGTCTTCAGTTCTTCAATAGGCGGAAACAATATATTTTATTTGTGTATTTTTATATATATATATATATATATATATATATATATATATATATATATATATATATATATATATATATATATATATATATATATATATATATATATATATATATATATATATATATATATATATATATATATATATATATATATATATATATATATATATATATATATATATATATATATATATATATATATAAAATATATATATATATTAGAACTATATATAAATGAACTAATAACAAGTATTAGGTCAACTCATGGTTAATCGATACTGAGAGAGCCATTTCCGTTACATTAGATTTTCCAGAACCATGCCTCCATTTCACGTATATTATGCATTATCCGTTTACTGCCACATGATTTCTCAATTTCTCTAATACACCCGAATAGAACACTGAAAATTTCATTGTAGACTGTGATATGAAATCTCCCCTTTAGGTGATATAACTTTTCAAAATTCAAGTTAATATACTGATGTCCATTGAGAGTATCTTTTGTTGTGATTCAAATTATTAAGAATATTAATTTATTTCGAAAAACGAGTAGAAGAAATCAAACTTGGGCTCCCAATGTATATATAAGGGAGGGTCATAAAGAAAGGAATATATTTCTTTTGCTTGGTACTCTGAAATAAATGTTCCTAAACATCTATACGGTAGTCTCTCCAAGAATGAGCTCTTTATTGTAACGGAGAGATCTTCCGCCTTACACTTTTCTATCTTGTTCTTGTTACCACATAGAAAAATTGATATCCCGCTTTCAACTACTTGAAAAAATATAACGTTTTTATGATTTCCGTAGGAAATTGAATGTTTTACTAAAAAAGCCTCCTCCAAAGTATATCGTTTAAGAGATATTAACGGATGAAGTTTTATTGTTTGAAAGTAATTTTCTTCTTTTTTTATGAATTCTATAATTTGATAGTTTTGTGGGTTAGGTTCTTTTTGGCTCTACAAAAATGGTCACTTATAATTTTCGATTAAGTAAAGCGTTTACGAGATGTTCATCGTCGATCATCAATGCAAAAAATTTTAATTTAATTTATGAGTTTTGGTGGTATCAGTAGGTTCCAGTGTGATCTTTTTCGTTAGTTGTATCAAATGTGCTGAATTTTTGACGAATGATCCCGCGTGGTTTCTACTCCAGTTGCAGGTGTTTGACAAGATATCTAGCAAAGTTTTGTGTCGATGAGTTAATTGCGCTAACGACGGATCTCAATAGACGGCTGATTTTATGGATTTTTCGCAAACCATATGGTTTAGGAATCCTAGAGTATTTCATCCTGGAAAACAGGTTTTTTGTATCTCTGTGAGTTGACGAACTTTTCTTCTCTACGCAAATAGTGAAATCACTGTTTCTCTCTTTACTTATAGCAGTCGTCATCCAAGATACTCAACATCTTATCTTCGTAACCCGTTGCGTTCATAATTACACTGGCGTTCCCTTCGTCAAAAGGTGGCACTATAATCTCCTGATTGAATTTTAGTCCTTTAATGGCTAGTATCTTCTCTCTGCTTATGTTTGCCGCAGATGTTTTTATGATTTCTTAGGATCTGGGTTTAGGTATAGATGTTTCATCGTTCCCGCATCATTAGCCGGTAGAACAGTGATCGAAGTTAATATGCTATTGGCGACTTCTTATTGGGCTGATCTTCGGAGCAATAGCAAAATTGAAAATTTTGTATAATACTGGTTTTTTTGTTCCTGGTGTTTCGATGTGTTCAGGATAATGTTCAATTCCGGATTTTTTGTTGTTACGGATTTATCCTGATTTCTGATACTCCCATTATATGTTAGGTTTACAAACTTCCTTTGTAAATTCGTCGTTTTTTTTTCGTACTTTATTTCTGGTTCGATGAAAGCAGCTTTCTTTATTAGCGTAAACAGAGTTGGATAGTCGCGGTACTTAGTTTCAGATGTAGGTTCCGTGACAGGATATTGCATGTGATGATTTCTCTTCTATCATCGTGAATGATATTGTGTGGAAACTCAATTTAGCGCATGTGGGTATTGTGTTCGAATATCAGCATTTCTTGTGGATGAGATTTCCGGTATGACTACCTTTCGATTTCATGGAAAATTTCCTCCTCGTAGAAGCTTATGATATTACAAGTATTCGTTATTTTCATGAAAGCATGTAAGACTTGATGTGTTCCGGGTTTAATTCCGTGGTTCATTTTGATTTTGGCGACATTTCGACAAGTTGTTCCTTCTCACCGGTAGTCGTTGTCTCGAGTTTATCTGATAATGGTTCGTTGGTGGCTCTTTTTTTATATTTTCGTTGTGGGCGTCAGTAGTGCTGGTGCTTAGGTCCTTCCATTATTCTCTATTGATGTTGAGGATTTTCTGTGTGGTGTCATGTTTGAGGTGTTTGATATGTCTAATGTTCAGCTCTTTAGTTCATTCTACTGGCTTTCTCTTTTTCTACTGTTTCCACGATGGAAAGATTTTCAAACTCTTGTGCAAATTAGATTGGAATATTCGAAATCTATGACATGTCCTGTGTGTAGTTTTTGTAGATAAGCGGAGGATGATGAGTTGGTTTGATTTTTATCGATTTTTTGTATTTTCCTCATGGTATGGAATAAACTCCCTGATCTTCTAGAGAAACGTTATCGTTCGGGATTCAGAGCATTTTTTCCGTTCGTTTAGTGTGGTTTGTAGGCCGTTCTGATGTTTTTTTAGGGTACATCTTATTCTCTCTGTTATTACCTTGATATATGGTAATATTGTTGTCTGTATTTGTTCTCCCCTAGTGTGTTTCGACTAGTAGAGTGTCTGTCATGGCTGCCTTTATTGTGTTTTTGTGTTTTATCTATGTTTTTCATAAACGTGTTTGTTTTTGTAGATACTTTATCTTCTCTCTAGCTGTGACCAGCAAGTTTTATCGATCTATGAATGAGTGTTCTTACCACTGAATTTAATTGAGCTGTATGATGATGTGATGAGGCATATAAATAACTGATTAACGGATTTTATTTTGTGGATACTAAAAATTTCAAATGTCCGCTTTTCGAGAGTGAAATCCTATAGTTTTCCCAAATTAAATGGTTTGCCAAATATCCATAGAACCAACATCCAATTAAGATCCATCCTCAGCGAAATTCATTCACTTTGCATAACTCAGCCCGATTACTTCCCAAACAACTGAAAGCGGAAGTAAGAGTTGCGGAGTCATACGTCGAAAAGTTAGCACATTTCATAGAACTAACGAAAAATATACTGGACCCCACTGATATCATGGCAAGTCTAGATATGGTAACATTAACATTAGAGGTACTTAAGGAAATTCGGTTGAAGACATTATATTCCTTTTACTGTTTGATATTCCTTTTCACTGCCTGAACTGCCTCACAAAAATAAAAGTTATTATCAAATATCCGAAGCTCCACTGGGATCAACTTTTTCACCGTTGATTGCAAATCCGAATACTTATGAATATAGCTCAGATATGTCGACGATATTTAAATCATATACCCATAATACATATTCCACATTGGTTGTCAACATAAAGACGGTCAGAACCAGACTCTTTTATTTTAGGCGTGAAATCTCGAGATTCATATTATATAGCGGAATGCAATTTGAATAAGCAAGCGATAGGGTTGACTAAAATAGTCACATTGTCCTGGCAGAATTGGCTTGCTGCTAGTTTTCCTGAAAAAACACTGCACTAACATATTCGTCTGAGAATATTCGTTGTCGTGAATCGTACTCTGGTACAACAACGAACAAAATGTGTGATGCAATACTAACGGGTTTCTATCTAGAAGGAATATTGTTTAAAAGTACCTACCTCAAAATTGCAGCTGGAGAAATCTGATGGAAATAATAAATTGAACAAATGTTCCGACTATCCTCAGAACACTTTTTATCGCAGTTATGAATTTCTTAATTTTTTATAAAAATTAGGATGATTTGTTATTTTTGAATGTTAGATTTGACGAAACACATGGAATTATATACTTTATATAAGTAATTTGTAATGCTGTGAGATCAGATACATCATGACTCATATCTTAGCGAAGAAAGTAAGCCAATGATACCTACAACATAGATGAAGATAAAAGTCTTTTGATAGCTGCACTGCGGCGTCAAAGTCTCACCAGTTTCATGAGAAAAAAGAAATTATTCAAGTGAAAGATTTTTAACATCCATAAATATTCTATTTCCTTCAGTATTCAAGAAAAGATCATAACCTCTTTCGTTATGTCTCACCTTCAAACCTGTAGTCGTTTGAAACAGTTTTATGATTTTCCTCAATTATTTGAATAATTGTGTTCACTAATTGAGGTGACTAAGAATATTTTTATACTGTTTAATCGATTCACTCTTTGATTTACGTTGACTTAAATACTTCAAATTTAATAATTTGTTAACAGCAATCTTTTCCATGTCACTTTATTCATGAAAGCAACCGGATGCTTTCTCTCCTTTAATATGACGACCTATATAGAATACATTTTAATACCATTTGAATCAGAAAATATCTGGCAGTTTCTACTTATCAGATAGCAGAAACAAAATTGAAATTCAAATAGAAATTGATATGTGTTCTTGGTTGAATTTCATTGAAGTTCAATTGATTTCAGATATTGAATTCTATCAGTAATACTACATCTGTGATCAAAATTTGGATTTTATTTCTGAACGTATTCGAAAAATAGCCTGAAAATATCGGTTTTCATGTTGAGCGAATTGAAAATGAAAATAAAAACGAAACTCACGGTGATTTATCGAGATTTTCAAAATTTAATTGGTTTTATAGACCCTACATAAAGTGACGTAATTTAATTTCAAGGTACGCGATTTCGAAAGTGCATAAACAGTATTTTGTAATTACTTTTGTACGTTTAATCGTTAATTGAAAGAGCTGGTCGATTTATGTTATTTCCTTCTTCAGAAAACCTGTATGTGCTCAAAATTCGAATCTGGAAATATGCAGTTGAGTTGTCGTTATTAGGTAATCGTACTGGTAAGAGTAGGAAGAATTTAAACTAATATTGATAACGAAACCAAGGTGTATTATTTCCCAAAAATCAATCTTCAGCAATGCGTACATGAAGATCTACAAAAAATTTAACTGTAACCGGCGTACATTATTATATGAAATATTTCTTGTAGAACTTTTCGAGTAAACGTAACTACATTTTGTTCAATGATAGATTTTAAACCATGCGAAAACTATTCAACTTCAATCTTGACTAGAAAATGTAATTTCATACGTTCAGATCGAAAAGTATAATTCAGTACACAATCAAATCAGTCGACCGCCATTTTTTGTTTCTTCTTTCTCTTCTCTATGGTGAAATAGATATTATAGGTTTAGGAAAATAGCCTAATGGATTTTGAATAATCAAGGCTTGAGAAGAGGTGTTCAGCCGAGCATAGTCTTTCGATAAATGATGCTGGACATTCAGTGTTTTTTGCTGAAATATTCCACAAAACGCTGATTGTATTGTTTTAATGCAGCCAAGGTTTCCCGAATATTTCGATGGTGGTCGACATGAACTTGCTTTTTTGTTTCCTAACACAATGATTCTGAACAATTTAATATTCAAAGAAAGAGATATGTTGGTTCACCTGAGAGCCGTGTTAGATCAATCAAAAATTTTTTTTGATCAGATCCGTTTTTTTTTTCATTTTTTCCAACTCTATTGTCCATACTTGCAAATTATCGTGCAGTCTCGAATTATAATTTTGTTCTTAGAACATACCATCACAGAATTTACAAATTCCAATTGATTTTCAGTCGTTATATGTATTTTTTGAAATTAACAGTATATTTTTGGGTCAGGGATAAATAATTTTTCATTTAAAGCTCTAGTCTCAATTCAAGACCAAAACAGAATATTATTCTATACTTAATATTATAAATTAATAATTTGTAAGGCGCATTTCAATCTTTGGCGACATGGAAAGAGAAATTTCTTTCCTTCATAAACCGTTTCATTCACCTGAAACATTTTCTTTAATTTTCATTGAAAGTGAAAATAGAATCAGAAAATATGTAAATATATTTTATGCAGAACTAGGAGGAGTGTTGAAGGGTTAGTTGGCATATTACTAAAACTAAATACTCATTTGCTTCGAAGCCGATAATACAACCACAAAGGACTATAACACAGGCCGACAAAATGATTGTTGTGGATAACATGAAGCTGAATAGCTATCTAGCTATCCTACTTAGAGAAAGTTGTAACACGTAAGGTTTTCTCGTTACATTTATAGAACCATATTTAATGTTACAATATCTGATGTGTATAGAATGAAATATTATTTAAGTTTATAAACAGTTTCTTATGACTTTATTCACTTTTACAACCACTAAACGTACTTTACATTAAAAAAACACAAAGATTAAAAATATTGACTCAAAATGCTAGTTAAACATTTCTGCCATCATATCTTGCCCTTTCAAAAACCAGCAGTAATCAATCATCGATCATGGCTGGATCCGATCGTCAACTTGATAGCGAATTTTCATTCTCATCTTGGTGGAATCTTCCAGTCAAATTATCTGGAAAACTGACAAATGTGAATGGAGGAAATTAATTTTGATGACATGGGGTACCAAAACTTCTTGCAACTCCCTGAAAGTGTACTACTTGTTAAATTATTTTTCAATTAATTTTCTCAGTTTGGTTCCAAGATTCTTTTGCAATAAAATATATCTCCTAAAATTTGCTCCTTTATTGTTGTTTCCTCTATTCAGTATTGGAATTATATTGTCAATCCTGTAATTGTTATGAGCTGGCACATTTTCCAAAGAGTTGCCATCATAATATATATAAACTTTCTCAAGCCCTTCTGAGTGTAGCAGTGAGATCTCTTCTTCCCATATGTACCAAGCATTGTCTTCGGATAGGTCTTGTCTATATATATCCTGGTGAAAAAAAAAATATATATATATATATATATATATATATATATATATATATATATATATATATACATTCAATAGTTTTGAGCTGTCAAACTTTCTCAAGCTTATATATATATATATATATATATATATATATATATATATATATATATATATATATATATATATATATATATATATATATATATATATATATATATATATATATATATATATATATATATATATATATATATATATATATATATATATATATATATATATATATATATATATATATATATATATATATATATATATATATATATATATATATATATATATATATATATATATATATATATATATATATATATATATATATATATATATATATATATCATTGAAGTATCTAGACTTTGTACATACAAAACTTGAATATCTCCTCATGTTTGAATTTTATATTATATAATTTTACTTATCTTCAATTCATTATATAATATAAAATGAAAATTTATGAACAAAATGGACTAAACCATCATATAACGTGAGTATATTTAAGGAAAATCATCAACTATACACAGCGTTTTTCAAGAAGTATTCGCATTTTCCACAAAATATGTGATTTTCTCGAACTGAAAGTTTCTGTTGTAATGAAGCTTCTTAATTTGCTTCTCCTGATTTTATCGAGATTCCCACAAACACCAATATAAAAGAAACTTTACATTCTGAATGTATAGACTACCTGTATTTCAGTGAACAGCATTGGCTAAATTTCTTAAAATACAAAAGAATGTGTTATGCACAGAAGTAGCTCAAAACATGTACCTTATGTGTTATGTAAATATTGGAATATCCTGAAAAGCTCAAGTTTTCATGCCAACTGTTTGAAGAAATGTTCAACAAATAAATTTGGAAGTTAAGAATTGCAGGTAATTTACTTCATATGTTTCCTTCAGAGTTAGAGATCTGACTCTATTGTAACTATTATTAATCAGACTGGTTTACTTACACAAAAATTTCTACGAAGATTATTATCAAACAACAGAGATGTATTACATTTATATTTACTCGAAACTTTCTTGTTATTGCTCAATATTATCTTTGCTTATTTTTCATTTAATTTTCCAACCTTTTTACAGTGGATCCAATTAATTCTTTTTGTTATCAAGTGGATTGAAATCTACCAATAAATTTTCGTTGAAAAGAAACTACTTATATGGACACAAAGTAAAACTTCACTTTCAAAGAGTCACTTTCATACATTTCAACTTGAATAACTTTACTTCAATTACATTGAATTCGATATACATTTTCATTAGGATAATTGACGATCAAAAATATACTTCATCGTTCATAAACTGAACAAAAATTCAATAGAGATAAACACAAAATTCAGTTTGAAATACGTTATTTCTTATTGTTTTCATTCATTGGAATACATATGTTAGAACACAGAATGGAAATATGAAATATCGGAATTCTTCATTGAAAAAAAATATACATTATGATGCATTAAATATTTGTTAAATTAAGTTCACTTAACTTGGAATGAATATTTGAGGTTTTGTTAATTTAACGTAAACAATCTCACAATATCAACAATTCTTCTTCTTCCCTTCTTGTTATCGGCCTTGGTACGATGAAACCGATGTTCAACGATATAAAGACCGCCGTACACGACGATGTCCGTCGTACGGGACGGATATTCGATCGTTTAGGGAGAGAATAGACGGGATATAATAGTTCGTTTATATCCCGTCTACTCTTTTCACCTATGTTTCTGGTTACGGTTCCTCTTTAAAACTCCTTCTTCTTTGCCTTGTCAAATAGAGTCACGGTTGTTTAAGGAGAGAAAGGTAGGGTGATTGGCTCCACCTCCGTGTTTCCGTTCTATTCTCCGAAAATGTAGGTCTCAAAAACCGTCCCCAATTCGAAAATTAAGTCGTGAAATGACGTTTTCTCGTCGGGGACCCGATCTCGAGATATGTAGGAATCGTTCCACGGTCGAATCCTTTCTTCCGGTGAGTGAGATAGATGAAAAAAAAACCCGTATTTTGACAGCTCGACGTTCGTTAATTTATTTAATTTCTGGCCGTCAGAGATATTCGGAATGAGGAAAGTAGAGCGAAATTTTGCGAAAGTCGGCCGATAGACCTTCGTTCGATCGAAGAATTTCCCGTTTTGCCGTGGAAAATACGCGATAAAAATATCAGGAAGCATGATGGGAAAGATGAACGCTTCGTTCGGTAAAAAGTGCGGGACCGATTAGGCGAAGGAAAAAATTTGTATAGCCTGCTCGTTTGGGTAATTTCCTCCCCGCCGTTTCGAGAAAATCGTGGACCTTTTTCTTTTTGGCGTTTTCGAAAGGTTTTTTTCTGGGAATTTCGAGATTATCGCCATACGAATCGTCTTCCGAAAGACGAAATTTACCGATACCGAAGGAATCCGGCACTCGAATCTTTCCGTTTTCGAGATCTGGCGATATCGCGAAAATTTTCGAAAATTCGTATCTCCGCCGTTAGGGGTCCCGCGGCCTCCCGATTTCGCACGCACCTTCGACCGACTACCTAGTTTCGTCAAAAAATTACTCGGCCCGGCCTCCGCCTCCCGCTCGAGAGCTATTCGAAAAATCCCCGTCCCGGTTCAACCAAATTCCATCCCCTCCATTTTGACGAAAAAGTGCCTTACGCGTTTAGTATATATACACTAGTGAGCTCATTAAGATCGCCTCATATACAAAAACGCCTAATATACAAAATCGCCTAATATAAAAAACGCCTCATACACTAAACGCCTAATATACAAAAACGACTAATATACATAAACTCCAACTCCTAATATACAAAAACGTCTAATATACAAAAATGCCGAATATACAAAAACGCCTAATATACAAAAACGCCTAATAAACTAAACGCCTAATGTACTAAAAACCAAATATACTGAACGCCTTTTCATATCCAACTCTATCTATACGGAAAGCCTCATATATTCACTGATATTTATACTTAATAATTCTTTATTTTATATGGAACTCTCTCATATATTGCCTCATACATCCTTATGGTAACGCAGTTTTCAGTATTGTTTTATGTATACTGACTCATCAACCATACGAATGTCAACACTATTCACTACTATTCTAATTCAAAGAGATACAATCCGTTTTCTCGGAGGGGACCCGATCTCGAGATATGTAGGAATCGTTCGAAGGTAGAATCCTTTCTCCCGGTGACCCCGTTTAAGAAAGATGGTTAAAACAAAAACCCATATTTTGACAGCTCGAGGTTTGTTTATTTCGCGAATTTCTGGCTATCGGAGATTTTCGGAATATGGAAAGTAGAGCGAAAATTTGCGAAAGTCGGCCGATAGCCCTCCGTTCGATGGAAGATTTTCCGTTTTCCCGTGGTTTTATGAGAATCTAACTATTGCGGCGAAACTCGAGGCTCTTTCGAGAAAAATTTGACATGTTTTTTCTTTCTTATATCAGTGTCGAAGAGATAATTCTTGAATCTGTAATTGATTGATACAATAATTATCTTTCAACATTAGCATAGTTCTTATACCGAAAAAAAGGCACAACATTAACTGTGGAAAATATAGGGAATTACATGAATTAAAAAATCAGCAGGATTTCATGATATAACATCAGAGATGGTGAAATGTATGAGAAAAGAGGAAGAGGAATTAGAGTACAATATTCATCATATATATTATATATATATATATATATATATATATATATATATATATATATATATATATATATATATTCAATTAAAACCTGAAGTAAGGATATTTTTGTCCTGTTACTTATCTCTCTCTTCTTCACAAATGATTTTGCTATCCCATTGTCTTATAATGCATATCACCATCTTCTCGTATTAGTACTCCTAAATACTTGAATGACTACAATTTTTCAAGACAAAACAGGTTAGGTTAGGTAGTTCAGAGTAGTGACAAAAATATGGGAAAAAATCACATACTATGAGAAAACAAATCAAAATTCGACATATTATTTTCAATTGTCCTTTTTTATTCCATTATTCAAGCTAGTAAGAATTGAAGAAAAACAAATCAGTCATGGATAAAGAAAATTTCGTACATGTTTATAAAAATTTGAATGTTGAAACCTAAATATTACTTCACTGCCACCAAGCTAACTTGCTGTACAGATAAATTGATTACCTATCACTACAAAAAATATAAAAATCATTATGAGCACTTTTAAGC
Source organism: Cryptolaemus montrouzieri (assembly GCA_013387265.2). Classification (NCBI taxonomy): domain Eukaryota; kingdom Metazoa; phylum Arthropoda; class Insecta; order Coleoptera; family Coccinellidae; genus Cryptolaemus; species Cryptolaemus montrouzieri. Next base: position 58,447,782 of record JABFTP020000021.1, on the reverse strand, counting down.
CCAATTTTAAGTTATCGACATTTCAATTTGAATTGAAACAAATTTATAGATATTGTTTCAAATATTTGTCTGGCACTCATATCTAACTGACTTCTCTTGTACATCCCGAATCCATGCTAGTTTATAGTTATGACAGAAAAATTTGGAAAAATTCAAACTCTCAAACATCCTGTTAGAAAACTAATCAAGAATTTGACATATATTTTTCGATACTCACCTGAAGTGTGTTCCTCAAGTTGTTTTACTGAAATTCTCTCACTTTTCTTCGAAGAAGTCTTTCGAAGTGTTCAGCATTAATATAAGTCCCTTAGAATTTGCTCAAGCCCTTATGAATATTGCAGTCAGATCTCTTTTTCCCTTTTGTTCCATGCATTTTCTCATGATAGGTCTTGTTATTATATATCCTGGTAAAACACCATATATAAATATACATGAAGCATTGAAAGTATCTAGACTCTGTATATACATAATTTGATATTATATCTTACTTATATTCAATTCGTGATTTTGTGAATTTATAATGAGAAATGAAAATAAAAGGAGCAAACTGGACTACAACATCATATAAGTGAGTATCTTCAACAAAAATCATGAAATATAAACGGCACTTTTGGAGATTTTGAATTTTTCAGAAAATATGTGATTTTCTTCAATTGAAGGTTAGGTTCGATGTAAATACTGAATATATCGATTTTTCTTCAGTATGCTGAAAAAATATATATTACAAAATAACAAACTGACGACAGAACACGTTCACTTACCTTTCAAACATTATTTAAAGCCTGGTTCAATTTCTCAATCTATAACTTGAACAAATTCACATTACGCCATTTCGCTTCATTATCCAGTAAAATACTTTCTTATTCTTCATAGGCATTGAGTTCGAATTATATAGACAATTATTCGATAATCTCGAATAATACATTTGAGAATATACTAATTTTTATATCTTCAATATTCGGTTTGAATCACATTATTTAGGTTAGAATAACCTCAGAATCTTAAATTTATAAAATTCGAAAGTTTGTCATTTTTTTCCTTAAACAAAATATATATAAAAGGCACAAAATAAACCTCAAATTACTTAAACTTACCTCCAAAAGTTTCTTTTAAGTTTCGTTAAACTTTTCATTGACATTAAATTCGGAATTCTCAAATCTGACATATCGACTATGAGACGGAATGAAATGATGTCTGTGACTCAGGATATTTCATTCAGAAGAGAGAGAGCATTATCTTCTAGATGTTGTTTGTACCAAAATTATGTTGGAAACGCTGAAGTAACTAATTGTTTCCATCTCACTATTTTCATTCGAAACAGAGAGAGCATTAAATTTTACACGTTGGTAAGGCCGACTACCGGTGAAACAAAGTCCGAAGAAATAAGCAGCTGTGCCGGCGACGGACATCGACTTTGGCCCGTAAATTAGGTTGTCTGTCGACCGAGCTTGAATAGCGATCTAAGGGACGGTAGGAGCAGTGAATGGCTCCGCCCCCGTGTTTCCGATCTTTTTCTCGAAAATCAAGGTCTCAAAAACAGTCTCAAATTCGAAAATTAAGTCTTGTAATGACGATTTCTCTTCGGGGACCTGATCTCGAGATATGTAGGAATCGTTCCACGGTCGAATCCTTTCTTCCGGTGAGTGAGATAGAAAAAAACCCGTATTTTGACAGCTCGACGTTCGTTAATTTATTTAATTTCTGGCCGTCAGAGATATTCGGAATGAGGAAAGTAGAGCGAAATTTTGCGAAAGTCGGCCGATAGACCTTCGTTCGATCGAAGAATTTCCCGTTTTGCCGTGGAAAATACGCGATAAAAATATCAGGAAGCATGATGGGAAAGATGAACGCTTCGTTCGGTAAAAAGTGCGGGACCGATTAGGCGAAGGAAAAAATTTGTATAGCCTGCTCGTTTGGGTAATTTCCTCCCCGCCGTTTCGAGAAAATCGTGGACCTTTTTCTTTTTGGCGTTTTCGAAAGGTTTTTCTGGGAATTTCGAGATTATCGCCATACGAATCGTCTTCCGAAAGACGAAATTTACCGATACCGAAGGAATCCGGCACTCGAATCTTTCCGTTTTCGAGATCTGGCGATATCGCGAAAATTTTCGAACATTCGTATCTCCGCCGTTAGGGGTCCCGCGGCCTCCCGATTTCGCACGCACCTTCGACCGACTACCTAGTTTCGTACAAAAATTACTCGGCCCGGCCTCCGCCTCCCGCTCGAGAGCTATTCGAAAAATCCCCGTCCCGGTTCAACCAAATTCCATCCCCTCCATTTTGACGGAAAAGTGCCTTACGCGTTTAGTATATATACACTAGTGAGCTCATTAAGATCGCCTCATATACAAAAACGCCTAATATACAAAATCGCCTAATATACAAAAACGCCTCATACACTAAACGCCTAATATACAAAAACGACTAATATACATAAACTCCAACTCCTAATATACAAAACGTCTAATATACAAAATGCCGAATATACAAAAACGCCTAATATACAAAAACGCCTAATAAACTAAACGCCTAATGTACTAAAACCAAATATACTGAACGCCTCTTCATATCCAACTCTATCTATACGGAAAGCCTCATATATTCACTGATATTTATACTTAATAATTCTTTATTTTATATGGAACTCTCTCATATATTGCCTCATACATCCTTATGGTAACGCAGTTTTCAGTATTGTTTTATGTATACTGACTCATCAACCATACGAATGTCAACACTATTCACTACTATACTAATTCAAAGAGATACAATCAATTTGAAAATCTCAACTTACTCCAATTGAGCTAGCATATATATTTATCATTTAATAGCCTTTCTACCGAGTAACGGTGTAAGGCTTGATACAAAACATAATTTTACAATATTCGAAATAGAGAAAAACTTAATCAAAAATCAAATAATGAAAATCAACTTAAATAATTTACATTCGAAACACTCTTTCGCCAGTGTCCCCTGTCATCTCTAAATTCTGTCCCGCTAGTATCTTCGCTACCACCCCATTCCACGTTTCCCTCGGTCGTCCCATTTTTCTCTTCGTCTTCGTTCGTGTATCCCAAATAGATTTACCTGTCTTGAACTATCCATTCTGCATAAATGCCCAAGCTGGTTTCGGCCAATTATCTTCACAATACTGTCTACTTCTAGCTGTTGACTTGATCTTGATTTCTTAGTCTATCTCTCTTTGTCACTCCAACCACACCTCTTAGATACTTCATCTCCATCGAAACTATTTTGCTTTTCTCCCTTCTACTCAATGTCCATGATTCAGAGCCAAAATAATCGGCGCGTATATTGACTTATAAACTTTCAATTTCGATTTTCTCCCGATCCTTCTTTTTATAAGAAAACTTTTGCTGAATGTTCCATAAACTTTCGCAGCACTTTCTCCGATTTCCAAATCCTATTTACCCTTTTCCTCCACTATATACCCCTGATATTTGAAAGTTTCTACTCTTTCTATGATTTTGTTGTTGAGTGTCACCTTCGGATTATTTCTGTTATTCGATATAACTATAATTTTCGTTTTTCCTTCGTTGATTTTTAGGGATCATCTCGTAAGGCAGTTAGTTCAAACATCCTTATTGTACTGGAGATCATTTTCATTTTTGGCAAAAATCGCCAAATCATCAGCAAAGGCGCACTCAGTGATTTCAACTAGATAAAAATTTTTGAAACCCAAGTGGAGTTTTCTGACTTTAGTTCTCGCCTCTTTGATAATTTCATCCATGACCACTATGTACAGAAGGGGACTCAATACGTCTCAAGCCTTGTTCGGTGATATACTCTTCAGATTCTATCCCTCTTAGTCATACCACGTTCCTGCATACAGCATATAAGCTTTTTAGTGCCCTTAGAAAATTGTGTCCTATTTGTCTTTGTGCCAAAATTTCCCAAACTCGATGTCTCAATATCCTATCGAAGACTTTCTCTAGATCAATAAACGCTATCCACACCTTGAGATCCTGAATGAGTATTTTCTCGGTGATCTGTTTAAGGCTGAAAATATGATCCTGGATACTGTACCCCTTCTGAAATCTGCTCTGTGAGTCAGCCAGTTGTTGTTCCACTTTCTGTAACAGTTTCCCTTCTAGCACTCTCTCATAAACTTTCACCCCTCGATAGTTTTCAGTTCACAATATCCCAAATTATATATATATATATATATATATATATATATATATATATATATATATATATATATATATATATATATATATATATATATATATATATATATATATATATATATATATATTAATTGTTCTTCGTATTCTATTTTTAGCAAACTGTTTGGTTTCATTCAAATTTTTTTTTTTTCCACTCACCCAGCGGTTCCTGACTTATGTTTGCTATATGCGTTTCACTGGTTCCCCTTCTCATTCTCACCAAATGTTCAACCATATCAACAGATGCCTTTTGATACATTCCAATAAAGATTCTACTTCCAGTTCATTTCTCATATCTTCCTTTTTCAGTCAGTCTCTTTTTTGTGTCACTCACTTTACTCTTTGCAGGTACTTCATTTTTATAACTTGTAGTTTGCTCTTCTGTGCCAAACTCAAAAGCCTGCTTTCACTACCGCATGCGATAACAGATCTAATTAATGCCTTCTTCAATTGAAATATTTTTGTTCAATTACTCATCTTCCTGTTTCTCATAAATTAGTTTGCTATTGAAGAATGCAGCTTAGAAGCATTTCCTATCCTCTTATATTCTCTCTCGATTAAGTTTTATTTCGACTATTGCCATATATACCTGTTTGTGATTCCTTTCCATGACCATCATTTTTCTCGATTTGTTCTTAGGACATACCATCACATAATTTACAAATTCCAATTGATTCCAGGCTTTTGTATCATGTATGATGTTTCTCCATTACTTCGTGGACAACATCTATAACAATAAGAAATAATAATTCACTCAACACTCCACCCTGCCTGAGTTCTCAGTAAAAATGAGTTTAATATGGAATTTCCAGTCTTTATATGATTTTTATCTGCTGTATATAGGCTTCTGATATACTTCTTCAGTTCATAAGTCACTCCTCTTTTTCTAAGACTCTCCCCTACTACTATTTTCAACATTCTGCCAAGAGCTTCCTTCAGATCAAGGAAAACCATTCATAGTTTTTTGTCTTTTAGTCTACACTTCCTTATAACTGGTTGATGGTAAAGATGCAATCCCAATAACTTCTTGCATCCCTGAAAAGTGTGATTCTCAAGTTGTTTTTCAATTAATCCTCTCAGTTTGGTTTCAAGAATTCTTTTGCAATAAAGTAAATCCCCTAAAATTTGCTCTTTGACTTTTGTCTGCTCTATTCAGTATTGGAATTTTAATGTCAATCCTTTAATTGTTATGAGCTGGCACATTTTCCAAAGTGCCATCATAAGTGGGGACAGGACTGAAATCTACCTTAAACACGTTCACAGTTAATAATTCACTCCTCTTTTCCTTAGAATCTCCCAACGCTCATATAGTGTTCTTCTCAGTTCTTTGTTGAAAGCCTATACCAGATCAGAAAACCTATAATAATCATATTATGCCCTTAAGTCTGTTCTTCTCTATTTGCTAGTCAATGGTGAAAATGTAATCCTGAACACTTCTTCCTTTCTTGAAGTGTTTCCATGTTGTTTTCAATTATTTCTCTAATTCAAAGACAAACAGGTATTATATATTAATGACAAAAAAATTTGGGAAGAAGGCAAACTTTCTCACACACCGTTGTATATTATAAAGCTTTCGCTACTCTTTCTCCGTTTATAAATAACTCCTTTTTTCCTGAGACTCTCATACTTCTCTTCTCAGTGTTCTGTCAAAAGCCTTCTCCAGATGAGGGAAAACCATAAATATTTTCAGTCATATATTCAGTCTGTTGTTCTTTATAAGGTGGTTAATCGTGAAAATAAGATCCTGAATACACTTCTTCCTCATATGAAGTGTGTGTTTCTTGAGTTATTTTACATATAATTCTCTCACTTTTCTTCGAAGAAGTCTTTCGAAGAGTTTGGCATTAATGTAAGTCCTTCAGACTTTTCTCAGTTCCTGCAGCCTTTTTTTACAGTATTGTTTTTGAAATGTCAATCATTATGAGCTGTTAAACTTTCTCAAGCCCTTCTGAATATTGCAGATTGCAGTCAGATCTCTTCTTCCCTTATGTACCTATGTACCATGCATTGTCTTATGATAGGTCTTGTTATTATATATCCTGGTGAAACACCAATTTTAAGTTCTTTGATCTTTTGCTTCTTTTGGATATATATATATATATATATATATATATATATATATATATATATATATATATATATATATATATATATATATATATATATATATATATATATATATATTCCTGATTTTATCGAGTTTCCCACCAGTACCAATAAAAAAGAAACTTTATATTCTAAATGTATAGAGACTAAACCACAATATTTTCAGTTATATATTCAGTCTGTTGTTCTAAGGTGGTTAATCGTAAAAATAAGATCCTGAACACACTTCTTACTCATATGAAGTGTGTGTCTCTTAAGTTATTTTACATAGAATTCTCTCACTTTTCTTCGAAGAAGTCTTTCGAAGAGTTTGGCATTAATGGAAGTCCTTCAGAATTTTCTCAGTTCCTGCAGTCTTCTTTTGCAGTATTGTTTTTCAAATGTCAATCCTTCAATTATTTTGAGCTGTTAAACTTTCTCAAGCCCTTCTGAATGTTGCAGTCAGATATTTTCTTCTCTTATGTACCATGCATTGTCTTATGATAGTTCTTGTCATTATATATCCTGGTGAAATACCAATTTTAAGTTTTTGATCTTCTACTCTGGATATATATATATATATCTTCTATATATATATATATATATATATATATATATATATATATATATATATATATATATATATATATATATATATATATATATATATATATATATATATATATATATATATATATATATATATATATATATATATAATAAATATTTCATTAAAGAAACTACTTATATGCACACAAAGTAAAAACTCACTTTCAAAGAGTCACTTTCAAACATTTCAACTTGAATAACTTTACTTCAAATACATTGAATTCCATTTACATTTTCATTAGGATAATTGAATATCAAAATATACTTCATCCTTTATAAACTGAAACAAAAATTCAATAGAGATGAATACAAAATTCAGTTTAAAATACCTTATTTATTATTGTTTTCTTTCATCGAAATACATAGGTTAGAACACCGAATGTAACTATGAAATATGTGGATTCTTCATTATGCTGAAAAAAAAATATATTACGATGCATTAAATGTTCCTTAAATTACGTTCACTTACCTAGGAATGATTATTTGAGGTTTTGTTAATTAAACGTAAACAATATGAATAATTCTTCTTCTTCTCTTCTTGTTATTGACCTTGGTACGATGAAACCGATGTTCAACGATTCAAAGACCGCCGTACACGACGATGTCCGTCGTACGGGACGGATATTCGATCGTTTAGTGAGAGAATAGACGGGATATAAGTGTTCGTTTATATCCCGTCTACTCCTTTCACCTATGTTTCCGGGTACGGCCCTCTTTAAAACTTCTTCTTCTTTGCCTTGTCAGATTGAGAATCGGCGGTTTAAGGAGAGTAAGGGAGGGTGATTGGCTCCGCCCCCGTGTTTACATTCTATTCTTCGAAAATGTAGGTCTCAAAAACCCTTCCAAATTCGAAAATTAAATCCTGAAAAGACGTTTTCTCGGAGGGGACCCGATCTCGAGATATGTAGGAATCGTTCGAAGATCGAATCCTTTCGCCCGGTGACCCCGTTTAAGTAGGATGGTTAAAACAAAAACCCGTATTTTGACAGCTCGAGGTTTTTTTATTTCGCGAATTTCTGGCCGTCGGATATATTCGGAATATGGAAAGTAGAGCGAAAATTTGCGAAAGTCGGCCGATAGCCCTCCGTTCGATGAAAGATTTTTCCGTTTTCCCGTGGTTTTATGAGAATCTAACTATGCCGGCGCGAAATGCGAAATTCGAGGCTTTTTCGTCGTCCGGGTTTCGTAGCGATCGAAGGCGATATAAATATTTCGTATAGCTGCAAAAGTCCATAGAAATTATCCCCTCCATCCCGGAGATTTCAGAGACGTATTTTATTTTCGCTTTTTCGGAACTTTTTGCCGGAATTTTCGCCCGATCGACCTCTCCGATCGCCCTCCGAAAGATCCGAGTTATCGATTCCGAAGAAATCTCGCCGTTCGACGTTCCGTTCGCCCGGGGCGACGTTTCGGCGAAATTTTTCGAAAAATCATCACGCCTCCGTCGTTCGAGCTAGGGACTCCGAATTTCGCTCGGATCTTCCTCGGACGTTTCTCTACCGGAAAAAAATTATTCGCGGGGGCCTACGGACCCCGCTCGTCCGCGCCGACCCTTTCTTCCCGCCCGGTTCAAACTCCAACCGTCCCCTCCACTTTCCTCGAAATAAGGCTTACTGCTTTAGTATATAAGACTAGTGAGCTCATTAAGATCGCCTCATATACAAAAACGCCTAATATACAAAATCGCCTAATATACAAAAACGCCTCATAGACTAAACGCCTAATATACAAAAACTCCAACTCCTAATATACAAAAACGTCTAATATACAAAAATGCCGAATATACAAAAAAGCCTAATATACAAAAACGCCTAATAAACTAAACGCCTAATGTACTAAAAACCAAATATACTGAACGCCTTTTCATATCCAATTCTATACGGAAAGCCTCATATATTCACTGATATTTATACTTAATAATTCTTTATTTTATATGGAACTCTCTCATATATTGCCTCATACATCCTTATGGTAACGCAGTTTTCAGTATTGTTTTATGTATACTGACTCATCAACCATACGAATGTCAACACTATTCACTACTATTTTAATTCAAAGAGATACAATCAATTTGAAAATCTCATATTACTCCATTTGAGCTAGCATAAATATTTATCATTTAAAAGCCTTTCTACCGAGTAACGGTGTAAGGCTTGATACAAAACATAATTTTACAATATTCGAAATAAAGAAAAACTTAATCAAAAATCAAATAATGAAAATCAACTTAAATAATTTACATTCGAATTACTATTTCGCCAGTGTCCCCTATTTTGTGCCATTCTCTTCGCTTCTGTCATCTCTAAATTCTGTCCCGCTAGTATCTTCGCTACCACCCCATTCCACGTTTCCCTCGGTCGTCCCCTTTTTCTCTTCGCCTTCGTTCGTGTATCCCAAATAGATTTACCTGTCTTGAACTATCCATTCTGCATAAATGTCCAAGCAGGTTCCGGCCAATTATCTTCACAATACTGTCTACTTCTAGCTGTTGTCTTATATCTTGATTTCTTAGTATATCTCTCTTTGTCACTCCAACCACACCTCTTAGATACTTCATCTCCATCGAAACTATTTTGCTTTTCTCCCTTCTACTCAATGTCCATGATTCAGAGCCAAAATAATCGGCGCGTATATTGACTTATAAACTTTCAATTTCGATTTTCTCCCGATCCTTCTTTTTATAAGAAAACTTTTGCTGAATGTTCCATAAACTTTCGCAGCACTTTCTCCGATTTCCAAATCCTATTTACCCTTTTCCTCTACTATATACCCCTAATATTTAAAAGTTTCTACTCTTCCTATGATTTTGTTGTTGAGTGTCACCTTCGGATTATTTCTGTTATTCGATATAACTATAATTTTCGTTTTTCCTTCGTTGATTTTTAGGGATCATCTCGTAAGGCAGTTAGTCCAAACATCCTTATTGTACTGGAGATCATTTTCATTTTTGGCAAAAATCGCCAAATCATCAGCAAAGGCGCACTCAGTGATTTCAACTGGATAAAAATTTTTGAAACCCAAGTAGAGTTTTCTGACTTTAGTTCTCGCCTCTTTGATAATTTCATCCATGACCACTATGTACAGAAGGGGACTCAATACGTCTCAAGCCTTGTTCGGTGACAAACTCTTCAGATTCTATCCCTCTTACTCATACCACGTTCCTGCATACAGCATATAAGCTTTTTAGTGCCCTTAGAAAACTGTGTCCTATTTGTCTTTGTGCCAAAATTTCCCAAACTCGATGTCTCAATATCCTATCGAAGACTTTCTCTAGATCAATAAACGCTATCCACACCTTGAGATCCTGAATGAGTATTTTCTCGGTGTTCTGTTTAAGGCTGAAAATATGATCCTGGATACTGTACCCCTTCTGAGATCTGCTCTGTGAGTCAGCCAGTTGTTGTTCCACTTTCTGTAACAGTTTCCCCTTCTAGCACGCTCTCATAAACTTTCACTCCTCAATAGTTTTCAGTTCACAATATCCCAAATTATATATATATATATATATATATATATATATATATATATATATATATATATATATATATATATATATATATATATATATAATTATTCTTCGTATTTTATTTTTAGCCAACTGTTTGGTTTCATTCCAATTTGTGCCTTTTTTCTATAATTGTAGAATGTCATTCGTCATTCGATGTCTCCTTAAGTTTTCCACTCACCCAGCGGTTCCTGACCTATGTTTGCTATATGCGTTTCACTGGTCCCCCTTCTCATTCTCACCAAATGTTCAACCATATCAACAGATGCCTTTTGATACATTCCAATAAAGATTCTACTTCCAGTTCATTTCTCATATCCTCCTTTTTCAGTCAGTCTCTTTTTTGTGTCACTCACTTTACTCTTTGCAGGTACTTCATTTTTATAACCTGTAGTTTGCTCTTCTGTGCCAAACTCAGAAGCCTGCTTTCACTACCGCATGCGATAACAGATCTAATTAATGCCTTCTTCAATTGAAATATTTTTGTTCAATTACTCTTCTTCCTGTTTCTCATAAATTAGTTTGCTATTGAAGAATGCAGCTCAGAAGCATTTCCTATCCTCTTATATTCTCTCTCGATTAAGTTTTATTGCGACTGTTGCCATATATACATGTTTGTGACTCCTTTCCATGACCATCACTTTTCTCGATTTGTTCTTAGGACATACCATCACATAATTTACAAATTCCAATTGATTCCAGGCTTTTGTATCATGTATGATGTTTCTCCATTACTTCGTGGACAACATCTATAACAATAGGAAATAATAATTTACTCAACACTCCACCCTGCCTGAGTTCTCAGTAAAAATGAGTCCAATATGGAATTTCCAGTCTTTATATGATTTTTATCTGCTGTATATAGGCTTCTGATATACTTCTTCAGTTCATAAGTCACTCCTCTTTTTCTTAGACTCTCCCCTACTACTATTTTCAACATTCTGCCAAGAGCTTCCTTCAGATCAAGGAAAGTCATTCATATTTTTTTGTCTTTTAGTCTACACTTCCTTATAACTGGTTGATGGTAAAGATGCAATCCCAATAACTTCTTGCATCCCTGAAAAGTGTGATTCTCAAGTTGTTTTTCAATTGATCCTCTCAGTTTGGTTTCAAGAATTCTTTTGCAATAAAGTAAATCCCCTAAAATTTGCTCTTTGACTTTTGTCTCCTTTATTCAGTATTGGAATTATAATGTCAATCCTTTAATTGTTATGAGCTGGCACATTTTCCAAAGTGCCATCATAAGTGGGGACAGGACTGAAATCTACCTTAAACACGTTCACAGTTAATAATTCACTCCTCTTTTCCTTAGAATCTCCCAACGCTCCCATAGTGTTCTTCTCAGTTCTTTGTTGAAAGCCTATACCAGATCAGAGAAAACCTATAATAATCATATTATGCCCTTAAGTCTGTTCTTCTCTATTTGCTAGTCAATGGTGAAAATGTAATCCTGAACACTTCTTCCTTTCTTGAAGTGTTTCCATGTTGTTTTCAATTATTTCTCTAATTCAAAGACAAACAGGTATTATATATTAATGACAACAAAATTAGGGAAGAAGGCAAACTTTCTCACACACCGTTGTATATTATAAAGCTTTCGCTACTCTTTCTCCGTTTATAAATAACTCCTTTTTTCCTGAGACTCTCATACTTCTATTCTCAGTGTTCTGTCAAAAGACTTCTCCAGATGAGGGAAAACCATAAATATTTTCAGTCATATATTCAGTCTGTTGATCTTTATATGGTGGTTAATCGTGAAAATAAGATCCTGAATACACTTCTTCCTCATATGAAGTGTGTGTTTCTTGAGTTATTTTACATATAATTCTCTCACTTTTCTTCGAAGAAGTCTTTCGAAGAGTTTGGCATTAATGTAAGTCCTTCAGAATTTTCTCAGTTCCTGCAGCCTTTTTTACAGTATTGTTTTTCAAATGTCAATCATTATGAGCTGTTAAACTTTCTCAAGCCCTTCTGAATATTGCAGATTGCAGTCAGATCTCTTCTTCCCTTATGTACCTATGTACCATGCATTGTCTTATGATAGGTCCTTGTTATTATATATCCTGGTGAAACACCAATTTCAAGTTCTTTGATCTTTTGCTTCATTGTGGATATATATATATATATATATATATATATATATATATATATATATATATATATATATATATATATATATATATATATATATATATATATATATATATATTATATCGAGTTTCCCACCAATACCAATAAAAAGTAACTTTATATTCTAAATGTATAGGACTAAACCACAATATTTTCAGTTATATATTCAGTCTGTTGTTCTAAGGTGGTTAATCGTAAAAATAAGATCCTGAACGCACTTCTTACTCATATGAAGTGTGTGTCTCTTTTAAGTTATTTTACATAGAATTCTCTCACTTTTCTTCGAAGAGTTTGGCATTAATGGAAGACCTTCAGAATTTTCTCAGTTCCTGCAGTCTTCTTTTGCAGTATTGTTTTTCAAATGTCAATCCTTCAATTATTTTGAACTGTTAAACTTTCTCAAGCCCTTCTGAATGTTGCAGTCAGATCTTTTCTTCTCTTATGTACCATGCATTGTCTTATGATAGGTCTTGTTATTATATATCCTGGTGAAACACCAATTTTAAGTTCTTTGATCTTTTGCTTCATTGTATATATATATATATATATATATATATATATATATATATATATATATATATATATATATATATATATATATATATATATATATATATATATATATATATATATATATATATATTCCTGATTTTATCGAGTTTCCCACCAATACCAATAAAAAGAAACTTTATATTCTAAATGTATAGAGACTAAACCACAATATTTTCAGTTATATATTCAGTCTGTTGTTCTAAGGTGAACTGGTTAATCGTAAAATAAGATCCTGAACACTCTTCTTACTCATATGAAGTGTGTGTCTCTTAAGTTATTTTACATAGAATTCTCTCACTTTTCTTCCAAGAAGTCTTTCGAAGAGTTTGGCATTAATGGAAGTCCTTCAGAATTTTCTCAGTTCCTGCAGTCTTCTTTTGCAGTATTGTTTTTCAAATGTCAATCCTTCAATCATTTTGAGCTGTTAAACTTTCTCAAGCCCTTCTGAATATTGCAGTCAGATATTTTCTTCTCTTATGTACCATGCATTGTCTTATGATAGGTCTTGCCATTATGTATCCTGATGAAATACCATCTTTAACGAAAATCATCAACTATACACAGCATTTTTCAAGAAGTAATTGCATTTTCTACAAAATATGTGATTTTCTCGAACTGAAAGTTCCTGTTGTAATGAAGCTTCATAATTTGCTTCACCTGATTTTATCAAGTTTTCCACAAACACCAATAAGAAAGAAACTTTACATTCTAAATGTATAGACTACCTGTTATTCAGTGACTAAACTTCTTAAAATACAAAAGAATGTGTTATGCACAGAAGTAGCTCAAAACATGTACCTTATGTGTTTTGTAAATATTGGAATCTCCTGAAAAGCTCAAGTTTTCATGGCAACTATAAGAAGAATTGTTCAACAAATAAATTTTGAAGTTAAGAATTGCAGGTAATTAACTTGATCTCTTTCCTTTAGAGTTTGAAATCTGACTCTATTGTAACTATTATTAATCAGACTGGTTTACTTACACAAAAATATCTACGAAGATTATTATCAGAGAACAGGGATGTATTACATTTATATTTACTTGAAACTTTCTTGTTATTGCTTAATATTGTCTTTGCTTAATTTTCATTTAATTTTCCAACCTGTTTACAGTGGATCCAACTAATTCTTTCTTGTTATCAATAGGATTGTAATCTAAAATAAATATTTCATTAAAATGAAACTACTTATATGCACTCAAAGTAAAAACTCACTTTCAAAGAGTCACTTTCATACATTCTAATTTGAATAACTTTACTTCAAATACATTGAATTCCATTTACATTTTGTAATTTCATAATTGTAGTCAAAAAATACTACCACGTTTATAAACTGAAACAAAAATTCAATACAGATGAACACAAAATTCAGTTTAAAATACCTTATTTATTATTGTTTTCTTTCATTGGAATACATAGGTTAGAACACAGAATGTAAATATGAAATATGTGGATTCTTCATTATGCTGAAAAAAAAATACATTACGATGCATCAAATATTCATTAAATTACGTTCACTTACCTTGGAATGATTATTTGAGGTTTCGTTAATTAAACGTAGTCTCACATTATTAACAATTTTTCTTCTTCTTCTCTTCTTTTTGTTGCCCTTGATAATATTGAACATCTAGACATTATCAACTTAACGGCAAAGTCCGCCGTACACGACGATATCCGTCGTACGGGACGGATATTTGATCGTTTAGTGAGAGAATAGAGGGGATATAAGTGTTCGTTTATATCCCGTCTACTCTTTTCACCTATGTTTCCGGGTACGGTCCTCTTTAAAACTTCTTCTTCTTTGCCCTGTCAGATTGAGAAACGGCGATTTAAGGAGAGTAAGGGAGGGTGATTGGCTCCGCCCCCGTGTTTCCGTTCTATTCTTCGAAAATGTAGGTCTCAAAAACCGTCCCAAATTCGAAAATTAAGTCGTGACATGACGTTTCTCGTCGGGGACCCGATCTCGAGATATGTAGGAATCGTTCGAAGGTCGAATCCTTTCTCCCGGTGACCTCGTTTAAGTAGGATGGTTAAAACAAAAACCCGTATTTTGACAGCTCGAGGTTTGTTTATTTCGCGAATTTCTGGCCGTCGGAGATTTTCGGAATATGGAAAGTAGAGCGAAAATTTGCGAAAGTCGGCCGATAGCCCTCCGTTCGATGGAAGATTTTTCCGTTTTCCCGTGGTTTTATGAGAATCTAACTATGGCGGCGCGAAATGCGAAACTCGAGGCTTTTTCGTCGTCCGGGTTTCGTAGCGATCGAAGGCGATATAAATATTTCGTATAGCTGCAAAGTCCATAGAAATTATCCTCCATCCCGGAGATTTCGGAGACGTATTTTATTTTCGCTTTTTCGGAACTTTTGCCGGAATTTTCGCCCGATCGACCTCTCCGATCGCCCTCCGAAAGATCCGAGTTATCGATTCCGAAGAAATCTCGCCGTTTCGACGTTCCGTTCGCCCGGGGCGACGTTTCGGCGAAATTTTTCGAAAAATCGTCCCGCCTCCGTCGTTCGAGCTAGGGACTCCGAATTTCGCTCGGATCTTCCTCGGACGTTTCTCTACCGGAAAAAAATTATTCGCGGGGGCCTACGGACCCCGCTCGTCCGCGCCGACCCTTTCTTCCCGCCCGGTTCAAACTCCAACCGTCCCCTCCACTTTCCTCGAAATAAGGCTTACTGCTTTAGTATATAAGACAAAACGACATTTTGCGGATTCAAAGGTACGATCGGTACCAACATATCTGCATTATGAGGAACAGGTCGCACGGCAGACCGCAAATTTGGATAGTCCATATTCCGCGTTGCCTTTTTGTAATACTCTTTAGTCTTTCTCAGGCAAAAAGCAATGGTCTAAATGATTAGAGAGTTCTCGCCATACCAAAGGGAATGCAAATGAAATGGCTTTTCTCTTCTCATTCATCCACTGCACCAATGATACGGTACAACTACCCAGCATACATGGGGTGCTCACTTCTTGTCTTGATCTCCAACTGAAATACCACTTGATAGAAAGTAGGCTTCTTAAACATTTTCGGAAAATGATTTTGCCTGTGATTTCACCATTCAATTCTCCACAGATACAACAAAATTTATCGAAAGAGATTTTGCAACTGCGGCGCGTGTGTCCCGGCATTTTCGTTGTTAAAACACTTTCTTCCCTGTACACAGAGATCCTCTCTTTTCGAAACTCAACAGAAGACTCATTTTTATGTATACTGTTGTACAAAAAATACGTTTCAGGTATAACTTTCGTTTCAGCTAACCGTCCCTTCATCCCAGTCATTACCTGCAAATGTAAAAGGATCTAAAGCAAGACTAAATGGTGTCAATGCAGGTGTCAAGCCAAACAAGAAAATAGTCTGATATCATTTGTATATGTTAAAGACAATCAGCATATTCAGATCTAGGACAGTCCAAGACTAAATGACATAAAGTTTACCCTGCCTTAGATTAGATTATCTTCAGAATTCCACTTGAGAGGCACACTATCACAATGCCCATCACACCTGATCTTAAACGATTTGAGGCACACTAAATCTTACTTCTGAGATCAAAACCAGGGGTCTTCTAAGTATCAAAAGTTCTTTAGAAACCTTAACTTCATTCCATTTACTCTTCTAAAGTGTTAACGTGTCGAGGTTTATATAAGTTGGTTGAATGTGTAGCCTGAAATTAATAGTTAATGTTCAAAGAGAATTTAGTTCAGTGACAAGGCCTATTTCCATTTCACTGATTTAATTGTCCTTTTATTCGCAATTCGACTGATGTAATTTTATAATCGGTTTTTGAGACACCAAGAATCCTTGGTTCATTTCTGTCTGGAAGGGATGTTGGGCACTCTGTTATATTTTGAACGCTACTACTATCCACATATCATCACATACTGACACAATTATAATTATCCATGGGCTCAAAATTACAAAAATGTTAGAAATTAAAATCAATTATTTCAAAACTTCCATCGTGCTTTTCATGCGGATGTCGCAATATACATCGACTCGGATGACATTTTCTCAGTCGATGGTTGCCGCAGATTGTTCGAACTGTCAGTGAATTTTTCTTTCAGGAAGCCAGAAATATAAGGAGATTTATGATTTAGATTTCGTAACATATAGTTCGAAATCCGCGTTACTACTTCTGTTAGTGACAACTTGCCCGACATACTGCTAAAATAAGTGGATAACTTTCAAACGGTTCATTATTTTTCACGCACTCGAAAAATTCGTACGAGGTGTGGTTCCGATTCTCATCTTGGCAAAATCAAAGGTTCCTCGTTTCTTTCATGCTTCAGTGTTAATAAAAGAAAAATATTTTCCATTCTATTTTCTCTCTGCAGTTTTTTCTCCGAGCTACTTCTAAGATTATAGGATTCCCTATTTTGAGTATCGGCGTAATCTCCAATAGTTGAGATTAGTCAACCTTGATGGCATACGTATTATAGGTACTTTGTATTCTGATTTAATATTGAAAATGAATGAATAAGCGATGGATTGAATAACAAGCGGCAGGGAATAATGATTCAAATTCTTCTCTTCGCCTTAAGTTGAAAAAATCTAGTTTAATGTTTGATCGAAATAATCTTCGACTTCCTGTAAAATGAAATATTTTCTAGAAATTAGCCCAGACAATCCAATTTCGTTTCAGAAACAAACATATTTTTTGTGAGAAATTGAATCAACAATAAATCAGATGGTACCCTCGAGATTTTCAGGACTGAAATGGGGGACGAAAAGGCAAAAGAATAATTTTGTTCGGAATGAATTCCTACTTCAAACCGGAAAAAAATCATTGCCATTTCGGCAAGGGGAATTGAACAATGTTATTAGTCGGTGTTATTTGAGCTTTGTATCGTTGCAACGCTGGACTTTTTTCTTCAGACAGTGAAATAATGAAGGTGCGATCAAAAATCGTTCGATTGTAGTTCCTGAAAGAAAGGGTATATTAACGTTATTTCGGTTTAAACAAATACGATTTTAAACGTTATCGAGTAATTGAGGTATTTTTCATTCTCTAATTGATATTTTTGTACTAGTTCATTTCCGAGTTAATAAAATCTTAATTATTCCAATTAATTACAAGACCTTGTTTTTCTATTGAAAGTCGATAGTACTTGGTACTGAGACTATGTACTTGATTTAACTCTAGGATGCATTAAGTGAGTCTGCGAGACTCGTCACATCACCAAAAATGTTTTAGATTTCACACTTTCTCAACTGCAGGCATCATTTTCTAGGAATGTGTGCTTCTCACACGAGTTAATTCATGAGATAATGATTCCTCATCATTTCAATAAAATGAAAGAGTTTTGTTTACTCAATGAAAGGCGTTAGTACTCGGTACTGAAACTATGAGTCTGATTTAACTCTAGGGTGCATGAAATGAGTCTGCAAAACTCTTTACGTTACCTAAAATATTTTTGGTTCTACACTTTTCCAACTACATGCATTATTTTCTAGGAATATGGCCTCCATCAAATGAGTTCATCATATCTTACTGAGAGAAATTTATTACAAATTACTTTTCGGAACAACATCGATATACTAATGAGCTGTGGAGTATATCCATTTAGGTTATCAAAAAATTTGTCGGTACAAAAGTTTATTATTGCTTAACGAAATTTTTATATCTCGTTTTTATTTTATTGTGTTTTCGTTTAAGAGTATATAAGTAGGAGATTTTACATTACTGGAAGTCAGTTGAAATATTTCGTAGATTGAATATTACCAAAAATTTAGTTCGTTATTTTCATCTTGCAAGAGGTTCATTAGATTCACTATAAAAATCTCGTTGGCCTTCTTGTATGAAACAAATCTGAAAATGGCACAACAGTGCAGCAAAGTCAATACGGATAAAATTCCTCATCAACAGCAATATGATTGCCTCACCATACTCTAATACCGTGGGCTGAGGCTAGCAATTAATAAACGTATAACGAAGATGAATGTTCAAATGAAATCCAATTTTTGATATTTCGTTTCGTATAGTCATTTAAGCAGAATCAAGTGGGATCATCTGACTTTTTACGAACTGGTAGCTCAATGAATTTGATGATACGTATGTTTTCTAGATATGATTTGAATGGAATATCATCATAAGCCACATCTTTACTCACACAATGATTTTTCTTGGCCTCTCGAAACAGTAGAGTTAATCTGACCATCGAACTACAGGATTTCATATATACAGATTTCTTTATGAGAGATAATTCCAAAAGACTATGATTATTAGCAGGTTAGCATTTCACAGGAAAACGAAGAGATAATTTCACATATTAGTGAAACTGATTTCATCCTGAAGCGTTATCATTTCTTTTAACAAGTTTATCATAAATTTTGTCAGGTGCTACGGCGATAATATATTTGGCAGATATTATCTTACAAGTATAGTTGTAATGAATTAAATAATACAATTCGATGAAGGAATCCAATTGTTTCCCAACAAGTACCCATCTTGGTTTATGTTTTAGTGCTAACTACAAAACTAGGTTAGATGGTGTTTACCGATTTTATCGGGATTTCAAAGCTCCCGGTGCACAAATATATCGGTTTGAAGACTAATTATCGGCGTAAAGTTCTTCTTTAGGTAAATAACCTAGAGGATGAACCGGCAATACAGTTTTGCGCATTCGGTTCGCTCTTTACGCAAGAATATTTCATGTTAAAATAGATGATACCAGCATATGTTGCACCAAAATCATATCTTTGCGGAATGAAGTGGTTTAATTCATGAACATATTATGTTACAACATTTATTCTTCGAAACAGGTCAAGAATTGAAGAAGAATCAAATCAAAATTTTTTAGTCTTTTCTACGATTATAAGAACGAAACTTATCTTTATGGAATTCCTACTCTGAATGTTTGAAGTTTCGAATTATGAGGGTCTCGATATATTTCAAAATATCCAAAACTCGTAGCATGTTCACTGGTGCGTTTTTACTGTGCATCATTTTTCACTTGAGGCCATAATTTTCGTCATAGTCAGTGGCTCCGTTTTTTGCCTTCGGTTGAAGTACAAAGTTTCTATTTATTTGGGGATGAAAAAATATAATTTCGAACGAATTGTTGAACACTTCCATTAAAATTGTCCTTGTCGAGGCTGTGAGTAGGAGTGAAGTGATAGAAATAGTGAGCAACGAAAGAGCATTATCTAACTCAGGGCTGATTGATTTCCCTCGATTAAATTTACGAAATTCATTAGGACATTTGGTGTGGTGTCAGTTGTTCAGTTTGCTAGGAAATAGGTAACGGTATTGAAATAGTTATTGCAGATATTGTCTAACCCAAATCATTGAACAAAGAGGTAGTCGTTTATGAATTGCAAACTCACTTGTATCAAAATCTCAAGTTTGCATGCAGTAAGATATATATATATATATATATATATATATATATATATATATATATATATATATATATATATATATATATATATATATATATATATATATATATATATATATATATACTACAAAGTATTTTAAAATTATGTACTTTCTCGTGAGTTCGTCCTCAATTTTCCAATAACACCCCACTTCAAAGAAAATGATTATGACTGAAACAGTGTTAATAGATGTAAGATACTTAAACCGTTGGCGACAAACATACTTCGGTGTATGTTAGAAATTATGCGAAAACACTGAAGCAAATAAGCAACTGGCTAAGATTAGTACTTTGATGAATGTCTGCTTTGGATCACATTTATATGTGAAAAAGATAAGAAGTGTGCTTGAACTCTCCTATTTTACTGGCGTTCAAGACGGTTAATTTTCATCGGTGATGAGGAAAGCTTATTTACGGCGATTAGTTGAGATGAGTAAGTATTCAGTTCTGAACTACGATGTTCTATGGATGATCTAGACATATAAATAACAGTACATTTGGAATATGAAGTATCAGTGGAAGGTGAGAAATATTGTTTGAAATGATATATTGTTCCTAGTCTGACATAAAATTATCGTGCTAAAGAAGGTAATTGTGAAATTATAGAGCATGGACATTTGCACTGCAGTGATGAGAGAATCAGGTATTATTATCTAATATCATGGAACATATTTTGTTCCATTTAGTAGTATCTATTTTCAATTAAATTTTATATTACAAAACACGTCATTTTTGGTCTGAAAATCAATTATTAATTTCAGTCACTTCTCTAGACCACATAATCAATGTCGCAGCCGTTTTTTACAGTCTTCTCATGATCATCTCGTTCTAGGATACCAACGCTATTGATTTTCAGAGATAACAGATATTTTCAATAGTCCTATTGAAGCACCGCTTCTTGGAAACCGTTATTGGGAATAGTTCAGGTTGTAACGTTTCATATTATAGTTGATCGGTACCTAATCACTTTTTATTGCAATTGTTTGAACTAGTTACTGTGTGGTTTGTATAGTTGCGATCATGTTTTTATACATAGTGATAACAACAGCTTAATACCATTGCAATTGTTTAGTTATGTTCAGTTGAGTTCATTTCTAGAAATTCCTCATTTAAAGAATCATACTATGATTCTTAATGTAAGAAATTTCCCAATTATTGTATAACACTATGAATATACTAAATCCACGAGTAAGCCTGTATATCTAATTCGGATATCAGGAAGTTTATTATTTGCTGATGCTTTCAAAAGTGTTTTAAGTGTTTTATTGCTAAGCGGAACCGTCATATTCCGTTTTGTTTCTTTATATATTAGTTTAAGAGTATATAAGTATGAGATTTTACATTACTGTAAGACTGTGGAAACCATTCGTTGTTTAAACATTAACAAAAATTCAATTCGTTATCTTTATTTTGCCACAACAGTTGCAAGAAGATAATTAGGATAAAATTTCTTATCAACAGCAATATTCTTGCCTTGTTATACTCTAGTAGCTCGGGCTTAGGCTAGCGATTAATAAACATATTAGGAAGTTGAATGTTTGCATTCTATGTATGATTTTCATATTTAGATTCGTGTAGTCGGTTAATCTGAATGAAGTGAAATAATTTGACTTGATCATTACACAATGATTCTTCTTGGTCTCTCGAACATTGAAGTCAATCTAGCCATCAAAATACCCGATATTATATATTCAGATTATATTGGGCAGATAATATTTTACATGTACAAATGTGATGAATTGAATAATACGATTCAATGAAAGGGTCAAATTGTTTTACAACCAGTATCTATTTACCTTTTTCAAATATGTCTGCCTTGGTTTATGTTTCATCACTAATCACAAAACTGAGTGATGGTGTTCACCGAATTTATCAAGATTTCACTGCTTCAGGTACATAAACGTCTCGACTTGAAGAGTATTTATCGGTGTAGAGTTCTTCGTTCACAGAAACCCTAGAAGATAAATCTGTAATGCAGTTTTGCGCATTCAGTTCGCTATTAACGATTATCCGCAAGAATATTTCATGTTAAATTGGATGATATGGTCTCGAAAATAATAATGAGGTGCATAGGTTTTTCTTTAGTTTATACAAAATCATATGTAATTTTCCGTAATACTATGGTCCTAATATATAATTATCAGGATATGTTTTGATTATAATCATATTGGGCAACTTCGGGGTAAAACTATATATATATATATATATATATATATATATATATATATATATATATATATATATATATATATATATATATATATATATATATATATATATATATATATATATATATATATTTAAGCTTGATGTAAGAGCTTTTTCAGAGACTGTTTGATTATTTTTATTGATGACTCAGCTTGTACATTCGCGCTTTGATGGTATGCTGGCACATCAATAAATTTGATTCGATTCTTCCCTAAACATGTTCTGAACAAATTGGATCTTAATTATTTTCCTTAATCGGCCACTATTACTCTTGGAATACCAAAATGAGCAAAAGTAGATCTTAATGTTTTGATCGTAGCATCTGCTGTGATGTTATTCATATGAAATATTTATAACCATTTTAAAGGTGCAAACCAATAATAATAAAATATTTATTGGACCCATCATATCGATATGTAAACGATCCCTTGGTTTTTCAGGAAATGGCCATGAATGAGTCAGCGTTTGGTTCATTGAATTTGCATATAACTTTTGACAATATTCTTCAAATCATCATCTATTTTTGCACACCAAAAATGAGATCTAGCGATTTTTCTCTAACAACACTATACCTGAATGTATATAATGTATATTTTAGGAGATCATTACCTAACATTTAACGTATGACCAAACGATTATTCCATAATAGACATTCGGATTCTATCGAGTTCAAATCTTTTGAAAGCATAATTTGTATAGAGTTCATGTTCAGGAAATTAATTTGGCCATTTATTAGTCTATACAAATTTTTTACATATACCAAAATGTCATCTTTATTTGTGAATTTCCTGATATGCCGAAAATTCAATCGAAACTCTGAATTAAAAAATTAATGTCAATCAAAATCCGTTTCTGATCGAACATTAGATGAATTGTTTCCAGAAATTGGTAAACGTGACAGACAATCTTCAAAATTTTGAGATGGAATAATTATAATTTGATAATATAGACACCCATCGCCGAATTCGATTAGCAGCATATTGACTTCCTTTTCACTAAAACTATGCACTAAGTTTTTGTGATCGCTAACAAGCTGGAATTTATTTCCGGCCAAGTACTTATTGAATTAACAGACACTCTCTATTTCCAATTTGTGTCACTTAAGAAGCGTGACACAAAAGCTAAAGGGTATTCACTTCTATCTTCTGATACTTCGCTCAAAATTGCGCCAATTCCATAGTCTGATGCATCGACTGTTAATATCAAGAATGACTTTGGATTATAAGAAGGAAATACGTTATTAGAGAATTTTTTGACAATTCGAAACACCTTTGTCAATTTTCAGACCAAATCTATTTAACATTTTTTAGAAGGTAGTATAGCGGAAGAAATATGTAATAAAGGTTCTGTATGAATTTGCCATGATAATTGGTAGTACCTAAAAGTGAATGATGATAGTTTCGAAGGTCATAGATGAATCCCATTTTTGATAATTAAGTGACCTAAATATTCGATGAAGGTTCGAAAAATCTGCCCGTTTGCATCGCTACTTCAAGACCAGAATTTTGCAAAATTTGTAATACCTGTTTAAGTCTCACTCAATGTTCAGGTCTATTTTTTCCAGTGAAAGCAATATCATCTTGCATCACGATTATACCGTTAATACCAACTGACAGAGATTCAATTTTTTCATTTCCTCAGAGTGTAAAGAATAGCTCATTGTCGAAAAAATTTTGGTTGAATATTTTCGGGATTTTACAGAACTAACTTAGCCTTAGATTTGTTAAAAGTACCTAAACCTGATTCAAACTAATTTCCGAATTCCCTCATTCGATTTTTTTCAAAGTAATTTAGATCATTTATGCAGTGAAATGTACTGGTTATATTGATATTATGTTGCTAAAAAAATTGGAGGACCACCATTTTCAGTTGCAACAATTTTAATGGAATTTTTCGAATTATTGACTGTAATTTCTGGTTCAATTTAACCGAGTGAAATGATTGGATCATCATTATAAACATGTAACGTTGGACTACAAACCTTAAGATAATGATCTGTAAAATTATCTGAATAAAATTTTTGCCATATAGCTGAAATACTAGCTCCAGTATCCAATTGAAAGGCAGATAAATTTTCACTAATAATGACATTAATCATAATTGGTTTAAAATCATCATAACCAAATAATGAATAAAAGGAATTGAAATCTTCTTCTAGATAACTTTGACTACAATTTTTTTTCTTTTCCACGCCATAGTTCATATTTTTTTTGTTCACCTCCATTTTCGAAAGGACACACATGTGCAAGATGTCCTCTTCGGCTGAATACGTGATAAAGATGTTCGCTGAAGCGGCATTGCGTAATTGTATGATTCTTCCTCCCACAAACAGAACAACATGATGAAAACGTATGTCTGTATGCTGACGTATTGGGTGACGTCTTTCCTGTTAGTTGGCGATATCTGTGCACTTGAAACATCTAGTGATCTCTCTTTACACAGAAAAAGGTGTACCAGTAACTTGTTTTGATGGATGATGATGCTCCTTGCTAAGAGCGATTCTTACTGCATCGTCGAATGAAGTTTTTTGCATAAACGCCATGATCGTCTTTTTTCTGACGTAATGATGTACAGGTTGACAGATCTAGAAGGTTTAGTTGTGCAGCTCTATGAAATATTGTGAATAGTGAAAAATGACCCGCCGTCTTCGTCTATATGATAAAGTTTATTGCTGCAAACTGATTCAAGCTAGCTTTTTTCGTTTTCGAGTAATTTGAATATTTTGAAAATCTAAATTCCAATATCTCGGTTGTTTTTGAAGTTAGGTACGTAAAATTGGAAAACACGTTTTCTTGAATATGAATCATAGGTAACTTAGATTTCGGCGAATATTTTTTTCCTTTAAAAAATGAGCACTCAATTTTTTTCATCCATGAAAAACTGAAAATTGTTAACCTTCTCTCTTATTTCACCTAGTAACTCTATGTCCATTCATAAAATATACACCCAATTATTCAAAAAGCTCAACTATATTCCGTGTTCTCATTGTGGTGTTTCGAAAATAAATTCATGCAATGACAATTTAATTATTCCATCTTTCACCAAATTACAATTTTTGTGTGAATTGAGTATTGTCTTTAATAAGGCTGCCGTACGGAAATTTTGAGAAAAAACATGCAATCCTTTTTCAAACCAATAAACTTACGAGTTATTCTATAACATGAAATGAAATTCAATGTAAATGATCAACGAAGAGACTTAAATTGTTTGCCATTATTTTGTTTGCATAATTACTCCATCCTGGAAATGTGAAAATTGGTAACAGAAGCAAAACAATGTCTGAAATTTTGCAACTCTCAATATATGGTTTAGCCCTTCTATGAAACAGATTCTTGATATTTCCCCAAGGAAAATTTACAGCGGCGATAGATCCGGGAAAGGAGTTATCCTTTTTACCTAGTTTCAATTCAATCCTGTCAAAATTTGAAGAAGAATTAAATCAGCAATGGCTATACTTGGATCAGAAGAAGCTGTATCATATTGGATAAAAAATTTCATTTTAAGCAAGAAGCAGTTGATCAAAAACTCCATCGATAATATAAGAATAACATACGCTAATTTGCGATTATCTTTGAATGCTCGCCATACATAGAATCCATATGAGCCTTCACGCTCAATATGATTAAGGCGATATGGGTTTCGATAAGATGAGTAAAAATTGTTGTTCCCTTGCAAAGGTCAACACTTCTTTGACTTTCATCGTGAATTTATCATTCTTAAATAGGCAATTTCCCTTAAAGTCGGAGGTTCTTGAGGTGAATCCTCTTTATGAGCAGGGTTTTGCTGAATCTATGAACAACAATTGTCCGAACTCACTGTCCCCTCTGTTGCACTAGGTCTATGCATACTGTTCTCTTGACAGGCTAATGATTTTTCTTGACAATCAGATGATTCTGACGAATAGTTAGTTTGGTTTCAGACCTGGTTTGGGCACGGTGGATGAAGTATATGCTTTTGTGGCTGCTGTTATGTATTGCCTCTATTCTAACAATTGTCCGGTTAGTATTATCGGGGATCTAAGCGGAGCATCTTTGATATTATTAAAAAAAGGCTGATGAGTAAAGTATTTGGGGATATGCATCCAATCTATTTTATGGGCAGACATCAGCTTACAATGTATTATACTATTGGTCATACGTGGAATACAGCGAATTCTGGATTACTTGGCACCGAAATTGGTTTTCCCCAGAGGTCAATACCTACAAAAACAAGTACTTTTTCTTCTGTATATGAATGACATCGGAGATAGTCTGATGTATGAAGAGCTTTATATGTTGTCGTCGCGTTAGCATATAAAAAAATAAGAGTAGTCGCGTTGACTACCCTTATTTCTACAGAAGATGAAAATTACGTAGGAGGAGAAAGTACTGCAGAAAAGGAACTTTTTATATCAACGGTTCGACAGGAAGAGACTGCATATCAATACCCTCATAACACCATTCATGGTCTTTCACAGCCTTAAGAAAACAATCTAAATCACAAATTTACTCAATGATTATCAATTGAGTAAACTAACTCTATCAACATCCTTGGTGTGCTTATTGATTAGAACCAGAACGGGAGAAATCACTGTGCCTATATTCCCGCCAGACTCAATTCAGTATATTTCCTGTTTAGAAAATTTAGAAGATTTCTTACTGTAGAAAATTTTAAAGCAGTATACCATTCACAAGTAGCATGAACACTTAGATATGGAGTCGTATTTTGGAGGGGCTTCGACTGTGGCGAATGAAATATTTCTCAGTCAAACGAGGGTATTCCGCTGTATGATGTGACGCGAATTTCTCAAGTTATTGAAAATTTTCAAGCAACCATCTATTTGTGTACTTGAAATGACAAAGCCAATATTTGAAAATCAAAGGAATGATGCACTATTCTGTATCAAAAATATAATATAAGGAATCACTACGACCTTGTCCTACCAAATTTCAATTTCAGAATAAGTAGACAAGGAATTTTGTATCTTGACATCAAACGTTATAACAAGTTGAGTGATAAGATAAAATCCTCAGAATCCTACCATATTTTCAAAAGAAAGTTAACTGAATATTTGAGAGAGAAATGCTTTTAGAGCATTGTTGAATTTCTTCTATTGCTATTCTAATATCATGTATTAATAAATGTACAATTCATTCCTTGTACAACTTATTTATTTTGACGTTTTCTATAATGTGTTAACATTCTGAAGTAAATAAAGTAATTATCATCTTTTCATCCGATCATCAATGTTCATTTTGACGTAGTGATATTCCATCACTACTGATCGGAGCATAATTTGCGGATAATAAGATTTCTGCAGAAAGCAGTTGCAAAAATCAAGTCGTTATTGAGAATATCCTGGTTGTTACAACAAGAATATTTTCATTTCATAAAGTTTATTTCTTTTTCTCAGGATAACTGAGCACTCTTGTCTTAGATTACTCTGTTTCCATTTCAATTTTCCTGGTCGAGATCGATGGGTTTGCAGTTGGCACATTATTCTTCAACGTTTTCGTATGACATGGTCGTTTCGTTATAATGATATTTTATTCACACAAGAGTTGAATATTGATGAAAAAACAATGAATAATTTTGATGCAAATCATTTCGTGTAAATTCTGTGAATGGTTATAGAGTAACTAGATAAAATTAGAGTAGAAGGCATATAATTTTCGGTTTTTCATGGAAACACATCTCCGATACAAAAAATTGAGTACTCATATGAAATTTTTCGAGAAGAACAAAGAAATTGTAGGATACGGAAGTTTACATTATAACTCAAAAACCGTAGGTGAGAAAACAATTCTACACATAGTTCGATTCTAGTCAAAAAAGTGCCTGTAAAATTTCAAAAGCATTTATACATAACTTCAAAAATAACCGAAATATTGGCACTTAACTGATTCCGAAATTTTTTGAAATTTCCAAAATGACTCGAGAACGACAAAGCTAGCTAGAATCTGATTGCGGTAATGAATTTCTCATGAAAAAAGAAGAGGGGTTAACTAATCCCTATGCCCAAAATTTTACATAGCTGTAGTACCGAAACGCCGAAATCTGTCCACCCTGGACATGGATTTTTTGAAAATTAAAATTTATAACTGAAGAGTAATAAACTTCCTAATTGATCCAGTCCACCAAAGAGCGTTCACCTTAAAGAAGAAAAAACTCATTCCCCATCACGCCACATGAGTTTATCTGTGCAGTTTCAATAGCTAAACTCTTTGAATGAAAAATTGAACAATTACGAGATCGAGTTCACAGTGGCCTATTCTCATTTTTATACATGAAAAAATAACTCGCCGGACGACTATGTAGGAACGAAGGCACTATCGTTCATGCGATATTTAAAGGACCGTTGCTGTTCTTACCCATCAGACATATGAATAAGCTTAAGAAATACTAAGAAAATTATGTCGATACCAAAAAAAATCATACAAAATAATTTGATACATTATATTTTCCTATCGACTCATTGAATTGCTTTAAAACAAACATCTTCTCTAACAAAAATGAAAACGAAAATAACATATTTACGAGAATAATAGTTCCATGCTGGAATCACCAATTATATCTTATTTCCACCATTACCAGTGTTACAGCCCTCATCAGAAAAGATTGTCTTCGATTCACTAGAAAACTTCACATAGAAGAATTCACCTATTTATACCAATAAAATCGCAGTATCTATATGTTCCGTCTAATCTTCAGACCCAAGAAACTAGAATCAATAAAAGCTTGCATACATAAAGAAAACCTTACTAGGGTTGAGAATGCTCATAATATTGTATTTGTAATTGACAGAACAAAGTTCCTATGCTGACAATTGTTCTGGTCTATTGAAAAATAATTTACCTAGCCTTCAGCCATCAGTTTCTCGTTTGCGGTGCTCATTCCAAACTAATGCCTGAGTGAAATTTATATTCAGTGCAAATGTGCTCAAAGGAGTGTAATACTTGGAATTCTGAGCATTGAAGGAGACCTGTTCATTACCATCTCCATTAGCTGATTTGAATCCAACTTTAATTTATGACGTCACCTGAGAAATTCATGGTACCTTCATGGAGAACTTTTATAAACAACAGAAAATCATAGTGACCGCATCAGAATTGACAATGGATTATTTTATCAAAGTTTAGCTTGAGGTGTCTAGTATTGTATCAAAATCCCGAAAAATCGAAATATTTTTTGAAAAATAAATATAGCAAATTCTAAGTATTCACGTTATAAATGGCCTAGTATTCTGAAGTCGTATTTCAGAGAGTTATGAAGGGTAGTACATTTAAAAATTTTCTTCGTGAATCCTGCACATGAATCAACTCACTTTTAGGGAAAGCAAATGTTCTTAATCTTCACATCTCCCTACCTCTTCATCGGAATGGTTTTCCCTCTTGTAATTTTGTTGGCGATGGAAATGGTACTTTGCTCGACTATTCAGTTCATTGCTTTCTAATGAATAAATTGTTAAACTTTTATTTGTAGAATTACATGAGATATTATTATTAAGCGTGCAAAATAGAATGATGTTTTCGATTTTTTCAGCTATTTTGTCTTTTTCATGAATAACAAATGAGAATGACGTAGATAAAACGGGTTGAAATAGTTTACTCTTCACGTTTCATCATTCTTATAATTGATTTCATCAAGTCAAATTGCTTGACCATTTTGCAAAAACTAGACTTGTCTTGAAATTTAAATTTTCGAAGAATTAAAGGTTTGACTTGACCTAAATCTGCAACCCAAAAACATGATTTGGCTTTTCCAAGCTTCTTACGAGTTTACTTGCTAATTGCTTGATCCCGTAACCGTACAACTACAGTAGTAGTAGGTGATATCTCTAGACATACAGGCTGCGATACACTGGATTTCAAAACTTCGAACATTCGATTCGGTCAATTCGTTTCGCAGCGCAACAAGTTGATACAGAAAGCTCCGCGAGAGAATTTGGTTAATATAAATGAAAGAGGGAAGAATTCAACCAGCAGTCATTTAAGAAATGTGTAGAATTTCTGTAATGAACAGAAACACTCAACAAAATATTGATTTCGCCTACAGCCTACAATAGATTTCTATGTATGAGTTTTTTGAAAGGTTTTCCGTATCATTCGTTAAAACTCAATATTTTTTGTAAAAATATATATAAATTGCCGACAAACCGTATAAATAACTCTTATTTCTGCTTGATTCCACCTGTAAAGTCCGGATAATCAATGAAGAAAGAAGAACAGTTCATCAGAACTGAGTATTTCTTGTGCTATTTGGCCTATTTCATATTCAGATAGTAAAGCAATACCGACTCTACACCACAATTATTAACTCGAAACAAAAACATATGAAAGTTGCGAAAAAGAACTCAGCAAGTCTTTCGGATGCCACGACTATAATCTAGAAACAATGGATGATGAACCGCACATATTTAGTCTAACGGTAATCCCATTCAAAACCTTAAATTATCAATGGATACAGCATAAATTCTTGGGTCAAGACTATAGCAATGAAATCTACCTCAATGTATAGAGTATCAGAGCTCAAAGGGTGTCAAAAAGATCTGCTTCCAATTGTTGAGAAGCAAAACAATCTTGTGTTATGCTGCAACGTTATCAACTTGATTAAATATTTCAATTCGAAGTGTGCTCCAATTGAATGAAGCCTATTCTTTCATGGTTAGTTTGAGACATGTATTACTTCGCAACGGTAAGCCCTTCCTGCGATTCCTGTTGGCCATGTAGTTGGCTCAATTGATTATGACGAGAGTGGATACTATGTAGTGATCTATTGGTCCTCATTGTATTCTCAGGAATACAGCACGGGTACGTACAAACAAACTGCGATAAATGTTATTCGAAATAAGAAAAATGTGTAGCCTATCCTCTCGTGGATTCAAATTTCGTAGTTTTTTTCAACAATTCCAGTGAACTTGGTTTTGTGACTAACGTCGTCCAATGTATAAACTATGAAAATGATCAGTTTGGAGTTTAAAAGACATATTGAGTGAAGCAGAAGCTAAAAGATGTTTTTGCTAGACCGCAAATTCTAAAACTTGAAAAAGATGCTGAGTTTGACTGAGCTTTAGAGAGAATATGAGGGGGCGTTAGAGATGATTTCAAGGAAGTTATTCGTGGTTTTATGAAAACAAGAGAAGTGATAACCATGTTTAGTGGGTAATAATGTTTCTTAGAAAATACGATCAACTTCATTGCAGCATGTCTCCAATGCCAGTAATGAACACTGCCAGAATATTTCTCGTATAAAAGGACGATATCATGACAGAATGAAGTTGTGCTTGCAGTTTCATCTTTATGTAGGCATGCTTCGAACTCACATGATACTAACCAAAAGTAAAAAAAAAAAAGTGAAAAAAATAACCTCATAATAAATAAAACAAATAACCAACAAGCCAAGCGTTTTACCATTAATATCAAATGTTACCTCAACTCAAAATTTGAAATGGACATTTTACTTCAATTCGTGGATAACATATATTTTGACCTATTGTATGTGACAGAATATAGATCCAATGTTTATTTTTCATTGTCATAATCGTGTTTTCCACCTAAATATTAGTAATAAAGTACTAATGAAATTGATGAAACATTAAGGAAACTTTATTTTGTGTATCATTCATCCTGTCTCAATTAATATTATACATAATAATGCCATAAGGAGTACACCTGCCATATGCTATTCTCGTATAGCCATTTCAGAATGAACACTTTTGAAGGGAATTTATTGGTAGAAGAGGTAATACTGAAAATCCTGCTGAATATCTTGATGCCATTGGTCTTTTCGTACGAGGTTATTCAAAATGAAAAACATATGCAACTTAAATCAATTTCTTCGAAGACCTGTTACAATTGATTACTGCACGAGTGTAATGAAATAAATTCCTTAATTCTCCAAATCTTCCGAACATTTTCTTGACTATCTCTAGTTCATTCTTCTCATATTTTAAGAACCTATTCATTCACTGTGAAATAGTAGAATACCTTAAGGAAACAAAACCCAATTAAAATAAGATGACACTTGCCCCCCTTCCTCTACTGATTTTTAAAAAACACTATTTGCAAAGGTTAGAAGGAATGAAGATGTGAAAATCGAAAAATGTGTCGTTTTCAGAAGTGAATTTTGTTAACGTTGTTGAATATTTATATTTTATACTCTGAATTACAGTTCTGTTTGGAGATTTACGTTATACCACCCTGTATATAACATATTATTCCGTATGATATCCTTAACAAACGAAACTTGGGAATAAGATGAATTGCTTACATCCAGTCTTCTCATCCATTTGGTGGAAAGAAGGATGCTTGTACGATGTCTGACAGATGAACTGGAAAGTAACTAAAAATAAAGATAATGCTATGAATTTAATACCATATATGCAGAGTTGAGGAATGTGTAGCTCCACCTGAAGAAAGTTTAATATATTTTCTTATTTAGACGTTAAAAACATTCCATGATATAACTGTGATCTTGACATGTCTTCATTTCTAATATTTTATTTGTACTACCCTATTGAATTTAAAACGTCATGTCGCCTCTCCTTTGATGTAGGTCGTGCGAAAAAACAACACAGTCTTAACGAACAGTGAAAAAAGGGCTAAAACTTCAAATTGCGATACATCTCTTCAAAAGGAAGCTAAACGAGACAATGTGCCCTCTAACATGAAGTCATTAAAAGAGCTCTAATGACTTCTCAAGTCGCATTCTGAAGTCCAGAGGGATTACAGGGCAGATTCAGTATGAAAGAAGCCGCTTTTTCCGTGAAAGAAATTCGTAACAGTCGAGAGCATTTGAACATAGCCTCGACTCACAACGATTTGCCTGTTTATTTCAAAAAATACCAATATTATTATTATCGATCATAAACAATAACCGGCAAGTAAAAATGTTCAATACTGTAAAATTTTTCATAATATATATTTGAGTTTAAAACTATTTGTTAGTTGTTACTTCTAAATCGTTCTAATCAAAATTAATTAGGACATCTACGATATTCTGAAAATAATAAATAAACTGATGTGTACGAAATTATACTTTTGGAAAAAAGTATCAAAACTTTCCAGTTGTTGATAATCAAGTGAATATACTTATAGAGAATTTACTGATAGAAGATAGTACCGTGCATGGCCCTCTGTAGGACTTCAAATGCATTGAGAAATTTTATACAGTATTAAGTTACATTATAATTGAGTCGTGTAATGCAAGCATTATTTGTTTGATAAATAGTGCGAAGTCACATCAATATTGCTCCTAATAATTAAGAGATTGAGATTAAAATTTTTGTGATTATTTTGATAGTGAGATTGTACCGCTGAAGGAAACTATTTTTTCTATTCAACCCTATATGGAACTAGAAGAACAATGATATTTGGTAAGAACAGGAGCATTGGCTTGGGCTCAATACTATGCCATTATTTTGTGCTTCTGTTCTGGAAATTTCTCGTGGATCAATAAATGTTCCAATTTGAGACGAAATTTTTTCCTACAAGATTAATCCTTTATATACACGAAGAACTACAAAATGGTTAGAGGAAAAGAGTAACTGAGTTGTAAACTGTATTAGAAGGACGAGGGCGATGATAGAATCTCTTTTTGTTGTAGATTCTACCTTACCATTATGTTATCCTCACATAAATCAACCCATTTTTTGAGTAAATGTGCTTCAAGAGTTAAAAATATTTCCACTGGTTCTCTAGGCTTACCTATGTTTTTAAACTGTTGAATTTTACCATTAAATCATATAATAATGAAATTAAATATTTCTCATTTACTCAATTGAAAACTGGGGCAATTATGTTTATTCTCATTAAGTCAATGTTTTCTCCAATGACATTTTCTCTCTAGCATCTTTCTTGATATATTTAGGGAATAAATCTTGGCAAATCTTCAACAGGATCGAGTAAAATCATTCCATAAATCGTAATCTTCTCTGTCCACCAATTCAAGCATGATTCAACTGTTTCGTAAGCATTCTGAAACAAACTTCATTTTCAAAAAAATCTTCCGAACTTTATATATCCTATAGGATACTGAGTTATAAACTGAACTAGGAGAGACGACGGGAGCTGTTGAATTTCTTTTTTCTTGTAGATTCTACTTTGCCCATCACCCATTAGCGCTGAAGTTACTCTACTTCAGGATGAATGGCTCTCTGTAAGTACGTTTTCAAATGCTTTTGTGAATTTTACAGAAAACTCAAGAAAGTAATAATATTAATTGAGTCCTGCGAAGCAAGCATTAATTGTTGATAAATAGTGTTTATTCGAATCAATATTGCTGCTAATAATCTTTTGAATTGAGATTAAGATTTCTGTGATTACCGCCATTCCACCGAAACGTTGCAACTTATGAAGCAAGTCGATTATCTTGTTCAAGAAAAGATTGATGAGTTAATTGAGTTTTTAAGTAATAGAATAATATTGCCAAAAACTAAGAACTTGATTTGATTTACTTCTTGGTATTCTGAAATAATGTTCTTTGCCGTCTCTTTTACTTCCAAGGGGAGTCTTCATTCTCCCTCAGTAACCAGGTCGATTATGTGCATTTGCGACTGAAAAAAGGACAAGAAATTCAATATTTGCCTTCCCCAGAGCTCCCTCAGTAGTTTGAAGGATACTTACTCAATTTTCGTCGTCAAAATTATATTTTCGCAGATATCTGGATTTCAACTGGCCGGATGATGATTAGTATTATAATCGAAATTGAAAATGAAATGATTCTCTACAGCTATAACATTGTTATTTACCTACTTTCAATTATTTTCGTATCTCATTAATGATAACATCCTAAATGTATCGCCTTATGTCTAAACACCTTAAAGACTTTCATTCATGGAATATTATTCTACCTCAAATTATCGTCGATGATCATGAAGAGTGTTTCCTGAATGAAAGTCTCCCATGCGATTATTTTTTCTTGGGTGGCAATTGCCGCTGATTATTAAAGGTGCTCTATCAATCTCAAAAGACGCAAGCATTATTAGAAATTTATTAATATATTGAACTCGATGCTTTCGCAATACTACACCCGAATCAAAACGCGCACGTTGAACGAGAACAAGTTTTATATAGTGTTCAAGAAATATATACGATACATAAGGAGAACATTCTAGCTAAGTACTCCTTGGAATTAATTGTAATTACCAGACTCCACAACTACAGTACAATTGTGTATATATCCGTAAGTTGAGAGAGCACTGACATAGTAAAGTAGTCGTTCTGTGGAATGTAAGCATTGCTTTCGAGATTAGCATTATTTACAAAGCTAAAAATGTATATGCTTTTTTCTAGACAATTGTACACAATTTTGGTAACGAAATTTAATGCTTCTCTATCAAAAGGTAGAGAGATATAAGCAAAAAAATTAATTTTGTGATGTCAAGTTGTTATTGTATAGAAAGTCGGTGTGATTGGTATCTGCAAATTGCTAATATTCTTGAAATTTTTCATCAGATCAATCCTTATTTTACTGGAGTACTTCGACTTCGTGCGAATGTGTTTCGTGAGGAGCAGTGAACTGAATAGTTGAGGGTAGAAGCTGAACCTGAGAAATGTTAAGTCAGCTACACTTTTCACTTAGCGTTCGACCCCGTAGCTGCCTTCTATTTACTGTACCCTTTTATCGATCTCATTATAACAAAATTGTTGAAGGACTGCTTATTTTGTGAAGTACTTGTATGAGCTTGCTCACAGCAAATGATGTTTGTCCACAATCCGATAGAATGTGCATGTTTCTACCAGTTATATATTTACTGTTTATACCTCTTGAAGGCTACGCAATATAGATCAGTCCTATTAGCAAAGGGCTGTCTTAGCCATGGTATTCATAATCTTCCATGGGATATCTTGAAAATATTCTCCATAACTCGTTTTTGATTGAAGAGCCATCATTGAAAATTGCAACTGTGTATGTTACGATATAACTCTTTGTCGCTATTTGTTAGTATCTATTTTTGAATATTATCAATGTTTAGACTTACTTGAGTTAAAAATCTTTCACAAGTTCTCTAGACTTACCTTTGGTTTTTGAACAGTTACATTTTAATAGAGTTAGCTGTTTTTTTTACAATACCAACTTATTTGTTGGATAAAATAGAAGCTATTTTCGAAGTTAATCTTCTCATTTTGATTATCTTTGAGAATTGCTTCGATTTTCTTCTCATTTCGTTATTACTCATTGAAAACCAACGCTTGATAAGATAATTCTTATTCAGTCAGTATTTCTTCTTATGGCATTTTCTCTCTGGCACCTGTCTTGATAAATATAGAAATAAAATCCTGACAATTCTTAGAAACGATTGAGAAGAATCATTCCATAATTTTAACACGAAGGTTATAGAAAAAGAGTGAGTGAGTTATAAACTGTATTAGAAGGGACGAGGGCGACAATATAATCTCTTTTTCTTGTAGACTGGTGCTGAAATTAGACTATTTTTGAATAAATGTGCTTCAAGAGTTGAAAATATGTCCACTGGTTCCCTAAGCTTACCTACGTTTTTCAAACTAGTGAATTTTGATACCATTAGATGATTTTTTACAAAGCTATATAATCTCCTGAATATGAGCTATTCATAAAGACATTCTGCTTGACTATTTTCCATTTCATTTGGAACTGAGGCTTGAGAAGATTATTCTCATTAAATCGATCTTTTATTCG
Source organism: Cryptolaemus montrouzieri (assembly GCA_013387265.2). NCBI lineage: Eukaryota > Metazoa > Arthropoda > Insecta > Coleoptera > Coccinellidae > Cryptolaemus > Cryptolaemus montrouzieri. The sequence continues at coordinate 58,410,489 of JABFTP020000021.1, read as the reverse complement.
ATGGCATTTTTTTCTGGCATATCTCTTGATATATTTAAGGAATAAAATCGTCACAATTTTTAAATCGAGAACAATCATTCCATAATTAGTACTGTTCTCTGTCTATCGAGATTATCGCCAACAATAGTATATTAATCCTAGCATAATTTAACTGCAGCATGAAGTAGTATAAAACAAACTACTTTTTCAAGAACTCCTCTCAACCTTATATGGAACTAGAAGAACACTATTGTTTTTGCTAAGAACAAGAATATTCGCTTGAGCTCAATATTTCGCCTTCGTTCTTGTCTTTTGTTCCAGAAACTCCTTGAGCTTTAATGAATTAGACCACGAAATTGGTTCCTATTGGATTTATTCTTTCTATATAAGAACCACAGAAAATGTTAGAGGAAAAGAGTAACTTAGTTATAAACTGTATAAGAAGGAACGAGTGTAGTTGTAGGATTTCTTTTTTCTTGTAGATTCCACCTTGTCCATTACTAATTAGTGCTGAAGTTAGTTTATTTTTGGATGAAAGCATATTCGATACAAAATTTATTTAAAAAATTAATAATTATTAATTGAATTAATTGCTTATATAAATTAGTAGAGGAGAAACAGACCCCATGAGCACTCTTCATTAAGAAAGGACAGTCGGGAAGAAAAATCATTTCTCAGTACGGTATATTATATAAAAATATATAGGATCTATACCATCAACATATAGAAAGAATTTTGCAATTCTTGTCTCACTGCTTGAGTCTGCGATTGGTCATTGAACACATCGGTCGTAATAACCTGTAGTTCATAATTTAAAGGTTTCACTATATCCATATCACCTGAATGGTAAATAACTAACACAAGTGGATTTTACCTAGAGTGGTTTTCTCTTTTCCTTTTCATTTGATTTATGGAGGATGATGTCCTAGGAGGAGAAGGAGAACATACCGTATCAGCCTATATTAAGAAGAATCGATTTTAATATATAGGTGCATCCTTTTGAATGGCACAACCGATTTGGTTGATTTCTATTTTTGCTGTTTAAAATTGTCATGATATGGTTCATATGCAGCAAAATTTCGGAATATCCACGTAAAAACTCGAAATCAAAAAACATCTGCATTTTCAATTTTTTCGTTCTGATCATGAATTTGTCACTGTCATAGTTATTCTGTCAGAAGAAGGCACGAGTAAGCAAGACTTCTAACTCTATCTCATTCAATATTAGGTAGTCTCAATTTCGAAGAGTATGATATTTTTCGCATCTTTCTTCATTATAGGAAAGCGAATTTGTATAATCGGCAGTGCGTTGAAAAGATTATATTCGTTGCCTTTAAAAAACTTCCACCAAAACATCGGGCTGTATGTGAGCAGAGCAATAGAAAAACATGATCATTGAATCAATTTGGAACGTTGGCAAACCACGTGAGGATACAATTCAATATAGTTCAATCCACTTCTTGAATCAATTATACTATGGATGTCCGGTTGACTTAGAAATCATCGATAAAACATTGCAATACATTGGTTGATTAATTTTAATTTTCTTATGAGGTATGCGATATTATTAACTATTGGTTTTTCAACTTAGTGAAACATAAATTTAGTTACTTAAATAATTTTTTGCAGTGAACAAAGAAGGGTTTCATTAGTATTTAAACAAACTATTTATCAGAAAAGCTTTAATATTTATCTTAAAAATGCTACATTCCTATATATTATGAGACAAGGAATTTGGTAAATCAAGCCGGTGCAATCTGATTCTGAAAATTATCGGTTTCACACCGTAAAAGTGCGATAGTCCTCTCAAGGATTTTTTCCGGAAGTAACTAGGTTCATCTAGAGTGAAAGTGACTGCATATGTACTTAACTCAATACTACTTAAAAATATTTGCTCTAATCGAAAGTACCTTTATTGATTAATTAAATGTTATTCTGGACGACACTATCAGTCAAAATGCCGATGAAAACTAGGAAGATGAAAGTGAATAGGAAAAGCACAAGTTTTATAAAAGAGAAAATCATCAAATACATTTCGAAGATGTCACAGAAGGTAGAATCATATATAATATTTATGACAAATTGAATAATATTAACTTTGATTCACTTCATTCATTTAGTGATATAACCAAAAATGAGTTTTTACTAATCTGAAGCCCATTATTGATAAAATGCATATAAAAATGTTACTAATGATTATGTAACTTGTCTCGTGCAGCTCATAAAAATACGGCAATTGATTTTGTCTCGTCGAGCTACTCCTCTTAAAGTACTTGTTTTCGATGTTTGACGGTTAAGTGGATGCTGAGATATTACAAATTTTCGAGGCCCGAACGACGTTGAATGTCATAGTTATTTTTTAACAAGCCGCAGATCCTGATAAAAATGTAATGTATAAACTAGGCATACGTGTTCGATTGAAAATTCGGGAGTTGATAGTCTATTGCCCTTATGCTCAGCTTTAATTATTATATACCTAAATATATGTAGTTATCACCACTAAGATCCTAAAGCACACTATTGCAAAATAATTTCAATGAGTAGTGAGAATATACTCATCACTTTTCACGTTAAAATTTCAGAAAATTGGAAAATTTTTTAGATTTTTTTCGGAGAGTTCTCATATGTTTCTTCCAGAAACTACAATGAACAAAATGAAAATAATAATTTCTATTATTATAGATTATTTAAGAAACGTTTTGCAGAGATTCTCTTATTTCCAATTACGTTCTGTACCTAAACACGTATTATATAAATACGCGAAAACTTTTTGCTGTGTTTGTTTCATCCGAAAGTGTATTTGTCTGAAGTATCAATTCGAAACTTAAATTCGTTTGAAATATCGAAACTGAAGTGGAATATTTTTATTATTTTTATATATTATCGAAACGCATAACTCACTCTCAATATAATATCAATATACAAGGTACCCAGGTGTGTTCGTAGTGATAACAATTCTATTTTATTCTCCACTCACTCCAATCCTTATACGCCCTAGAAAACATTTCCCAGAATTTCTGTTGATATTAAACTAGTCTGGCAAGCCAAGAGCATAAAGCCATCAGGGCACGAATTGATCAATAACTTATATTGGCCGATACGTTTGAGCAACAGCGCCGGAAATGTGCTGACACTTTGAAGTGGCGAAGCCCTGATAGTGAAAATGTTTAGCAGCATAGTTTTATCGGATATAACATGAAGAGAGTTTCGAAATGCCCGTTCGGGGCTGCACAGATGGGCAAAGATTAGTTTCTATCTATATATATATATATATATATATATATATATATATATATATATATATATATATATATATATATATATATATATATATATATATATATATATATATATATATATATATATATATATATATATATATATATATATATATATATATATATATATATATATATATATATATATATATATATATATATATATATATATATATATATATATATGGACCTTAGTCAAGTAACACTAAATGTTACTCATTAATAGTTTTTGTGTGAAGTGGTGAACGATCGAATAGAATACTGCTCTGAATATAAATATGACCTAATGTCAGTTAATTATATTACATTTATATAAATAAATAAATAAAATATGAAATGAGATTCTGAGCAGTATAAACTAAAGAGAAAACCTATGACTCTACCTCATTATTATTTTCGGAAAGAAATCTACGAAGAATATTACAAGATTTGATGACTGTTATCTTTGTAACTGTTCAAACAAATTTTTCTTCAGACCCAAAATCTCAATACTTTTGTGAAGATTTCTAGGAATAACGCCTGTTGTAGAAATAATAATCGGTAGAATAAATATTTTCTTCATTTTCCACATTTTTTTAATCTCGTCGCCAAGCATCATATATTTAGAAATTTTTCATTGTATTTATTTTGTATATTATGTGTGTCGGGTATAGCAATATCAATTATATATGTTATTTGATTCTGTTTATCATTAAGAACGATATCTGGTCTATTGTGTTTTACAGCTCTGTTGCACAGAATTGTTTTATCAAAATAAAGTTTATATTTGTCATTTTCATAAATAATCTCAGGTTCATATTTTTGAAATTTTTTTCTTTTGGGAATTAGGTCATGTTTAATTCCTAGATTGAAGTGAATAATATTAGCGACGGCATTATGTCTTTCTAAATAATCTGTTGAAGCAAGGACTGAGCAAGATGATAATATATGAAAAACTGTTTCTGAAGAACAGAAACATCTACGGCAAGAATCATCTATATTTTGTTTGATGATATGTTTTCTATAATTCCTTGTAAAAACAACCTGGTCCTGGATCGCAATTGCCAAGCCTTCTGTTTCAGCAAACAATTCTCCAGATACTAACCATTTATTCGATGCAATTTCATCAATATAATCATTTTTCAATTCTTTAGGTGCTTTCCGTGTAATTCCTTCTGCATCCAACTTTCTCTTTAGAATTATCATCAAATATATCAAAATCTACCTTTTGCATTGTCAAGTTCAGAGGTGTAAGATTATAATCTGAAGCAACAACAATATCATGTAATTTAGACGTTCTCTGTTTATCATGAAAATGGGAACGTAGATGAAAAATCTGTTTACTATGAAGATTATTCAAATCAATTAATCCACGACCTCCAAGATGTCTAGGTAGTGTAACTCTCTGAACAGCTGACTTTGGGTGGTGCTTATGATATTTACAGAGCATTTTCCTCGTTTGATATATATATATATATATATATATATATATATATATATATATATATATATATATATATATATATATATATATATATATATATATATTCCGAAACAGCAAGGGGGCAGTGTGATGTTTGGGGTGGTATTATGCTGGGAGACAAAACAGATTTGATTTTGATTTTGTTTCCTGCGAGTGTAACGGTTAGAAATTACGTGGAAGTGCTGGACCCCGTAGTGAGACGTGAGACTCTGGCAAGGTGCCTACGATGAGAATCTTACTTTTATGCAAGATAATGCTCCTCCGCATACCAGCAACCTCGCGCGACATTATCTTGAACAGAGGTAATCGCTATGTTGGACCAGCCAGCTTGCTCTCAAGACCTAAATCCTATTGAACATTTATGGGATACTCCCAGAAGGAAAATTAGATCGTGCCAGGATAATCCAAGAACCCAACAATAGCTCATCCAAGCCGCCACAGGAGAGTGGCAGAAAATCAACCCAGAGGAGGTCAAAACATAATCCAAAGCACGCCTAGGCAGATTCTGCCTTGTATCAGGGCAAGAGGAGGTAGTACAAGCTACTATTTTTGAATATGTTTGGAGGTCGCTCTGTTCAAGACCATTACCAACTGATTCGTCGTCACTAATATCCGTTAAATATTCGTCCTACCACTCCAAAACAGTTTTTTTATACTTCGGATCCGTAAGACTATTTTTACTTATAGATCTGGGTTTATACATCATTTTCAATTCATTAGCGTGAACACAGACTATGGAAACTCAAGTCGATGACGTATTTGTAATTAATTTATATTGAAAATACACAACCTATTCTCTTGATATCATGGGTATATCGAAGCATGACTCTAGTATACAACTTTTGATTTATTCCAGCAGTCTCCATGAACGAATGTCTGTTGTTAAGGACTAATGTAACTATACGATACGCATCTTCTTAAGTGTTTATCGGAAATATTAATATTCAAAATAAAATGCTTCGATGTTTATGGGATCTTATATATGGATATGTTTCCTGAATAAAATCCAGGTGTTTATTTTAACCATCTGATTACATGCAAAACGCTAGTCAATATTCAGCATTTGCTGATTCCAAAATATTTATGTTCTGCGAATGCTATGAATGAAGTACTTCTCGAGTTACTTCCATACAAAATACTGGCTCATTTATAAGTGGCTTAATATTCTTACTTTACCAACAACAACATGAATTTCTACTTCCTGTTATGGAGTTACATCATTCACATTGCGGTCCGAGTCAAAAGTGCACTATCGCACATTTTCAAAGATTTTGAAATGATCCCGAAATGACTGAAAGCTGAAATTTGCAATATGGAAGAAGGTCTACGCACTCTTATTTATAACTATGACAAATGTCATATTTTTCGAACGAAAAAATAATATATGGTCGATGTCAACCCAGATTATTAGGTCCATAATGATTCTTAAACATCTAAAGATCATAATCGGCATCACTTGGAAGACTCAACTTGGCCATCGGAGCTCTCTCGGTCGAACAGAGATGGAATTTGAGGAAATATCGCAGGTAATGTAGTTTTTTTATCATCTGCTTAGTGTTTATCATGTTATGTAAAATCTTTTCTTAGATTTGTTTAGACATATAAGAAATATGATTGTTGAAATATTTTTCTACTGGTTTTTCTTTTTCCATTGTAACAGATTCTTGTCCCAAACCTCCTCAGGTTTTTTCACTCGTTTATTGAATCAAATACAAGATAGTATGGTTCTTCTGTTACATTTCCTGAGCTCACACTTGTGTTCTCTTCTGTTTTTTCTGACACACACACAAAAATTGTAGATATAAGCATTTATTGTAAATACAATTATTCAAATTTTGTAAATCCTCTCTTTTGAAAAAAATATATATATATATATATATATATATATATATATATATATATATATATATATATATATATATATATATATATATATATATATATATATATATATATATATATATATATATATATATATATATATATATATATATATATATATATATATATATATATATATATATATATATATATATATATATATATATATATATATATATATATATATACATCTTTCGTTTATTCTTTTCTAACAAAATATTTTATATGATATCAACTAGCGTTTCTGGATTTTATTGAAGAGACAACGTCAGCACGGCTACATTCACAATGTAGTAAGATTGAGGAGGAATATCAGAAAGTTCGCAAGCATTCATATTAGTGAAGGAAAGTAGAGATAATATTCTTGGCTTTCATGTTACGTACGGTTTGTTAAAGTTCTGAATTTAGTGTCAAGATCAAAGGTTGCTGATGTCTATCGTATCCTAGATTGAATTAGATAGAACGGATCGAGTCAAGATGAACGTTCTCTATGAAATGAAAAAGAGAAAAATAAATGAATTTGTTTTCCTAAGAAGGCATATGTTCAGCTTCAAAGAAGATGCAGCTCATTACAAACTTGAATCAACTCAAAGGTGAAAATTGTTAACTAACTAGAATAGTTGTGAGTTTCGATTCTTATTACCCTTTGAGGTAGGGTCAGACATGTTCAGATAATCATTTCAATTTTATTGAAAATAGAACCTACCTAACCTAACCAAAGTAGTCTTTTTTTGTGAAATTTTCGACATTCCGTAACTTCGGGAGTTATTTGAAATTCTTTTTTCTATAAAATATCCCGTTCACGTATGAATAAATTGACACCTAATCGTGTAATTCTAACAGCGAAGCAGTGCGTTAGCTTGATTAAACAATATGATTTCTGTTTATTTTTCTGCTTTTCATTGTATTCTCCTATTAATAATTTGACTTCGTCACCGACTAGTAATGATGAATGTAGGTTTAGTCAAAACGAATCGATGCAACAAAACCTGAAGCTTGCTCTTCATTGTTACCTAACATTTTGTTAAACGATTGTCTGTATACGTTTTTCGTCGGGAAGCAGCAATCTAACCTAACCTAACCTAACCTAACCTAACCTAACGTAACCGATCTGGTCAATTCAATTGATCATCGTAACATACTTCGTTTTTAATGCTATTTTGGCCAGGTCTTTTTTCATTTAGTCAGACTTTGAATCTCTAACAAATTTGTATGGAAATTTCAGCGCCATCTAGAGGAACTCAAGATGTTTGTAATAAAGAAACAGATTGTCTATCGGAATAGGACATGGAAAAGATGATATACGACCAGATACTCAAACTCTGAGATAATGGACCACGGAAAACAACTCTTACAGAGAGAACAGCAACATTTCAATAAAACTTTGTGACACTGAGGCTGAAGTTCTCAAATTTGAAACAGCAAAATTTGTGCATAGATTATGCATTTCGTCATTAAATCCTGAGCGATGTACACTAAGTGGTTACAAAAAACCAATATGAGTACAGATTATAAATTTTCCTCAATAGATTTATGTTGTTGGCGTCGTTTTTACTTCAAACATTTGAGTAGGCCTTGGAGGTCTAACCTAGGAATATCACTATCCATTCGACGGGTAAAAAGAATATCATCCCTTCAATTCATCCGTTTTATCTAATTACAATGCTTCAAAATGAAAACAGAACGTAGCTCATTGAAATATATAGAAGAAAAACACAAGGGAAAATGTAAAAAGATGAAATAACGATAATGTTGATATGTTTAGGAGTAACCAGAAAATAAAAAAACAGCGTAGACTTAAAAGATGAAATTACTCACCCCAAATTATTGACGGGTAAAGCAATCCACTTCTCAAACTTCAAATTTAGTTTATTGAATGGACATTTCCTTTATTCACTGAACATAAACAGACAAGCTATTGCTAGTGCATTAGCTACAGGGAAACGAATTTTTTCCACAGGTTTTTTCACTCGTTTATTGAATCATATACAAGATAGTATGGTTCCCCTGCTACATTTCCTGACCTCACACTTGTGTTCTTTTCTGACACACTCCAAAATTATAGATATAAGCATTTATTGTAAATATAATTATTCAAATTTTTGTAAATCCTTTCTTTTCAAAAGAATATATACTGAACATATTCTTCCGAAACCCTTCAAATTCTTAACCTTGACAAAATTACGGAATGCAATCTTAAAATACCTCCTTGTGGTTATATCGGCATCAAATGAATCTATTCAATTGATAGATTCATAGGAAATTGGAAGGCATACAGGAATATAAAATACTAGGGAAACTATGGAGAGGAAAAGACAACGTCGAATCGAGATCACGGTATAGTTTGATCGGAGTAAAGAAGTGAAAGGTAGGAATTGAAGTGAGATAGAGGGAGCATGCAGAGTGCACGTTAAAATACAATTTGTTACTGCAAATTTATTTACAGCATTGGATTTCAACAAATTCCATAAAATGTTGAAATAATTTTGTAGAGTACTATGTTTCGTTATTATGAAAGATATTATTTCAAAAAAAAAGACCTCTTAAACAAAATAAAATGACTACAACTCATGAGAGGTGAAAGGATTGGCAAAATTAAAGGAGGCTCATTTGGAGATTACGTTAGCAGGGATTGTAATAAGTACATTTCCCTCGGTAGCTAATAAACTATGGCGGTCTAGTTGGACCTTCGTGAATACAACTTGCTAAATTGATTTCGGGGCTATGAACCCGATTCGAAATTTCATCACACTAATTTTATCGATATACCGAATACCTGATATCTGATATTAATATTAGCCCAAAGTAATACCAGTCGTATTCCGATGAACCCTTTAGGAATCGTCGAATAATTATATTGACGAAATGGAGCAGCGAATATAAACTGATATAAATGTGAAATTTCACAAGTGACCGCATCATCAGAAAATTATAGGATTTAGTGCGTAGTTAGAGTACTAATTATCATCATCCAGAATGGAAAATGTGCAATTAATTCCTCTGATCGGTTCGGTTTATACTAAGCGATTATATTCAAAGTATTTGGCACTTTGTAATTGGATTAACTTATTATCTGAAATCAAATTATTACCTATGAAAGCTACAAGTTGAATGTTGTTACACCGTAGAAGCAAGTCACAAGTTGCATGCGTTCTGAAGGTAGGATGTAGGCAACCGAAGTTGAAAGTGCGATCCTCATCTGGTATGCAACTGATGATCGAAAACCAACAAGCTAGTTTTTTGAGCTTGTACCTTTATTTTACTGAACTGAGGGGCAAGCAGCCTCATGATATAGCGCATGGAGCACATGAAAAGGTGAACTTAAACGAGTCTTCTCGAATCATCGAAATTGCCCGTCCTTGTACTAGGAAAAGGCCAGCCCAAGTTCTCATTTAATATATTATCCAGATGGTTCGTATCCTCTTCGAAATATCAGAATTTATGAAAAATGTTTCAATAATATTGTGATTTCTATACGAAATATAAGAAGTAACTTCAATTTAATATTTCGATTCTTAAAAATTCTCTAAACTTCTCCCTGATATTGATTTTTATATTTAGTGAGTAGACCAGTTACTTCTACTAAATATCGCGTCCATCTACATCACAGATGCCGCCTACTCCACCGAAGGTTTGAATTTTTGGAATACCTCTTAATTCACTGAGTCACCTGTTTTTTCTGTATGTCTCCTATCTCATCAATGCCACATATGTTGTCTCAGGCTGCTTTCCCATTCTCATCAATAATAAATAAGTCATTGTTTAATTTAACTTCCGCATAAACAGTCTGCATTATGGCTATTTCTGTGATGATTGTGTTCGATCTATGATACAGAAAAAAAAAGATTTAAATATACTCTTACTCAACTTTATCATCTAGATCATGGTATTATAGATTTCAAGAAAATTACGAATATTCTTTGTTTCAATACTTACTGAAACACGAGCTTCGAGAAGATGATTTAAGTTAGTTGTTTGGAGTTCTGCGAACATTCCATTTAACGAGTCAATGACGATCCGAATTTGCTTCGAAATATATGTTTTTCGGACGAATCAAGTTCTTATTTGAACAGCTAAATGCATCGCAATATTTGTAGGGTTTGGAGTGACAGTAATCCTTACCCAAAAACTTAATGTTTCCGCCGAGATTGTGGAAAACCAGATTGTAGGACCATTTTCTATACAGGAAAGCTTAAACCTATTCGAACATGTTTGCGAATTTGATTTATACTCTCATAACAGTTATCATCGAAGAAGATCCAAATTCATCTGAACATAACATTATGTATTAACATGATGGATAGGAGACGTGATATAAAATGACCGGCCAGCTAGCCCGATTCAACGCCTCTCGATTTCTTCTTGTAAGGATATCTAACGTCTGAGGTCCATATTTCGCATGTCAAATAATCAGAAGGGATATGAGAAAGTATTGTTCAAACATGTCAGAAGATAATACTACAAATGTTAGGTCAGCAATCGAATCTGGATTGTACCAATGTACGAAAGTAATTAGGTGCGACTATAAACATTTGCGATAGGAATGTTCCAAGAGTAAAAAATTGAATACTCAATGATATGTTCTCATAATAAATTTTCATGAGAATCTTAGGATTCCAAGCTGTATTAATTTTTGATAATTAACACTCCGAAGAGCAGACAGATATTGAGAATCAGATAACCCTTCTTAGAAGATATCACACAACCTCTTTTTTATCGGAAAACTTTTCGGGTTGGTTAGTTGGTTGGAAGAGGAGTTGCTTTAAATAAGTAAAACATAATTTTTCGACTCAATCGAATCGATTTTAGTCGAGTGCTTTCCTCAAACGATAATCAAACGGATTCATGCAAACCTGGAATTTTTTCAAACAATTCTTGATATCGATTCATCACATGTTAGTTTAGAAAATAAATGATGACGTGATCGTATAGAAAATGTAGTCAGCTTTTCAAAAAGGTGTCACGTGACTCTTTTTTCCTATACAAAAAGTTGATGTCGAAGCTGCCAGGGGGTGGGGGTGATAGGAGGAGAACAAGATATGAAACAATAAGTGCCTCCTCTACTCTCTTTCAGGAAATTCAGAGGAGAACCAAATCAGCCGCGGTTCGTCGTCATTGAAACGCATTGTTTAAACAATAAAACTAAAAATTTCAACAATTATGATTGAAATACAATCACAGATCAACCATAATATGGCATGACATGTGAATTACCTCAAGCGGTAGAATGCAGAGAAGGACTAACCGCAAGCATCATTTGCTCCATTACTTTGCCGATTGACGAGGAATATATTAATCTATTAAGTTGAACCAACAAAAAAAGTTATAATTTCTTTCGCTCTTGATACATAGTGGGTACTATTCAGATACTAGCCTCGCCGACATTTCTTGACCACAGAAATAAGACTAATTTAATCATTAAGATCGAAACATTTGTTACGAAGTGTTGAATTATTTCAAACGTAGTTAATTGTTAAGATTTTGAAAATATTCGCCGTTACGTTTCTGAAAATCTCTAAGAAGTAATGAATAACTGTAAGTACTCTCCACTTAAGTTCCAAACTAAGCGTATATCTCTTTGTCGAATCATGTTTTTATATATCTTGCATACCGGTTTCCACGACTTTCAGTCGATAATGCAAAGGACTTTCAGGTACACTTGTAACTTGTAATTCCAGAATTATGTACCTATATTTCATGAAAATCCGTTCAGTGGTTTAGGCCAGAAAGCAGAGTTACTTTCACATTAACAATATAAGTTTGATTTTGAATTTACTCTTCATGACTGTAACTTTAAAACTATGTAGATTTCATATAAAATTTGAACCCCTTTTGTGTACCCTCAGGAGTGGTTTATCCAAAAAGTAAAAAATGTACGTACTCAAGTTTCGAAGCGAAAATGTTTACGATTCGAACTCAAAACTTTTAATACTTTCGCTCACTCAAGGTGCAAATTTTAAAGAAAGTAGTCTATGGATGTTCTTGTACATTTAGAAATTAATCAGAATAAGTTCAGCCTCGAAAGCGCAATGATGAGTCCAGACAAATAGGTCAGACATAACAAGCGCTCTGTTTCCATTTAAATGTTTTCGTCTGGATAGTACTAAATATCCATGACAGACCTATGCCTGTTATGATTCTGAACAGGCAAGTATCTTTTATTGCATTTATTTGACCAAATCTCTTCCGTTTAACAGTTCAACAATCATATATGAAGATCTACAATACAGCGTTTTTCGTTTCGAACGGGCAAATGGTATATTTCGGGTTAGCAGAAAATTTTTCCAACTCTCTAAATACAATATGAGTTGTGATAAAAGCTTTACTTCAAGTGTGAACTATCACCACGGACAATAAACCAGTTTTACACTCGTTTTAATATAAAAGAGATGTCGCATCATAGAACACAGTAGGTGGGAGTTTAGCCATATAGCTAATCAACTTTCTATTTCCGTTGCATCTAATGTTAATGCTTTACTGAAATTATTACCTATCCACAATCTTTATGTTGTCTCTATGATGTCACGCTTATGTCGGACTCTAGTTTCTCTTGGGAGAATTACTTTATCGTTTGATGTTATGCTTCATCATCTCGCAATTATATTGTATGTGCTAGAAGCCATGTTATGTGGATGAATAAGTTTATATTTCTCCGTTTTCACAAATAATCTCAGGTATATATTTGTAACATTTTTTTTCTTTTGGGAATGAGGTCATGTTTAATTCCTAGATTAAAATGAATAATTTCAACGACGCCATTATGCCTTTCTAACTAATCTGTTGAATCAAGGACTGAGCAAGATGATAATATATGAAAAACTGTTTCTGAAGAACAAAAACATTTATGGCAAGTTTCATCTATATTTTGCTTGATGATGTGTTTCCTATAATTCCTCGTGAAAACAACCTGATCCAGCATCGCAATTGCCAAGCCTTCTGTTTCAGCGAACAATTCTCCAGATACTTACCATCTATTTGATGAGATTTCATCAATATAACCATTCTTCAATTCTTTAGGGTGCTTTCGGTTTATCAGTAAGAATGATATCTGCCCTATTTTGTTTCACAGCTCTGTTGCATGGAATTGTAGTATCAAAATATATTTTATATTTCTCGTAAGAGCTCTTATAATTACTCGTGAAAACAACCTGATCAAAAACACATTAGGCCAGATATCATTCTTATTGGTATATATATATATATATATATATATATATATATATATATATATATATATATATATATATATATATATATATATACCCTGATGAGTTGCCCATATATCATGCAATATATTTCATATATGAATACCTGGTAATTATATGCCAGGCAATATTATAATCAAAACATATCCTGGATAATATATTAGGATAACGTTAAATGTTATGAGAATATATCAATCTACCAGAATATATACATACTATAGCATCATCAGACAATGTTATCAATGTACCAACGAGTAGAGACGGAAAATCCAGTGTACGGACCTTAGTCAAGTATCACTGAATGTTACATTAATAGTTTCCTTTGTGAAGTGGTGAACGATCGAATAGAATATCTGAATATAAATATCAAAAAATATAAACTGTTTCTGAAGAACAAAAACATCTACGGCAAGAATCATCTATATTTGGCTTGATGATGTGTTTTCTATAATTACTCGTGAAAACAACCTGATCCAGGATCGTAATTGCCAAATGTATATATGTATTTTTTTCCACCATTATAGGGTATGTGAAGCGAGGCCACCGGGCAAATTTCGCCAAGGTGAGTTCACAAACAGTTCAGGAATCTTCGCACTAGACGGCTTGTGGTCAAAATAACTTCCTTCTGTGCGACAGAGACGAGTGAGCGATCAAGCCCAAGTTTTTCGGTTTTCTCCAGCAGATGGCTTTCAACGAGTCCATTCACCGAAATGACCCAGTGGAAGGATACTGACACTCCCAAGTTTGTGAGTTTCTTTCACCTCAAACGCCAGATACTGGTATTTTGTTATTTTTTCCAGTTCACATTTTGATCTACTGGTATCGTGACATCCAGAATGAGCGCTGTGTTCTTCTTCAAATTGAGTAGCACCATATCCGGTCTATTATGGGCGACCGGTATATCCCGTCGGACGAATCGCTTTTGGAATATTTTAAGCACATTTGAGGTAGCGGAGAACGTTCACTTTATTCCTTTCAGACTGGTTCTTAATCTATTGCAAAATTGGAGGATATTATTACTGATCAATTTTCAACATTTCTGAAAATTTCACTAAAAGCCATGTTCTTCACTAAATATGCGTACTCACTTTTCGCGGGTGCAAGGGTCATTTTGTCTAAACTTCCTGCACAGGATAAGACACTGAACGCATCAAATTTGCCTGAGCTTTGTTGAGTCCATGAAAAGTCAGGAAGGCGTAAACAACCTGGAGTTTGTTTAATTACGAAACAATTCGCGAGAAATTAATACTGTCATAAGAATGACGCAAATATAGAAGGACGACATAGCATAACTGAAATGTTATTCAATTGCGATCAAGCAAAACCTCTTTTTTTCGCAGGGTATGATACTGTTCCTAATTATGGTACGATTGAAGAATTTTCCAAGGTTAGAAATCACAAGTATAAGAATCTAAAACAATATAATAAATAACAAGTTGAAACAATGGGAACCGTACAGTTTTGCGGTACGTATTTTGCCGTAGACATTTCGGATCAACATCAATAATATTTGTAAAATCCTTCAATATTATTATGCTTTTTCACTGATATTTTATTGTTTTGATGCATAATGGTGGAAACGCTCAGAACTCAAGTATTAAAATCACAGACGAATAATCTAATTATATCCATCCACCCTCCATTCCAAAAGTAACCGAATTTTTGAAAATGGAAACAACCGGTAATTATTTTGATACAAATCTTTTTTAATAATCAATGAATTGATACACTTATTTGCAAGCCCCAACAGATTGTCAAATAACTTCTCTATCTCCTCTTCTGGAATAGCCTTTAGCCGCACTTTCAATGGCCTCAATCGAATCATGCCGCTTTCCTTTCAGGGAGGGAACAGATAGTAGTCGCATGGAGCTAGATCAGGTAAATAGGGTGAACATTGCAAGGCAATAATGTGATTTTTCATCATAAATTCAGTCACAAGTTTTGAACAATGTAATGGGACCTTATCTGCCTAACTGCCGTTTTCACGATATTCTGGCCGAATACGGAGAATGACGCCCAAATAAAAGTCTCCTGTGACTGCCGTGTGGAATGAATTTCCTGTGGACATTTCCTTTACAACCGTTAAAACAATTCAGCTCAACCTTCACTTTTCTAAGCAATTTTTTTTGGATTTTCCTTCATCCAATGATCTATATTCAGCACTTTGCCGTTTTGTTTTGGGCTCAACTGAAAACACCACGTCTCGTCACCAGTCACAATAGTTTTCAAGAAGTATGGGTACTTCCAAGCTCTTTGAATGATGTTTTTGCCAAGATCAATTCTATTCAATTTTTGGTTGTCCGTGAGTTCGTGTGGTACATACCTCGAATTAACCTTCGTAAGGTGCAACACTTCAGTCAAAATAATGTATGCAGTTGTTTCAGGAATGCTTAATTCCATTTCAATAAATTCAATTGTTGATTTCTTCTTATTTTGGATAATTTCAAGCACTTTTTCGATGTGTTCTTTCGATAATCCAGTTTTGGGACGACCTGATCTTTTGTCATCATTCAGGGTCTTTCTACCCGATTCGAATCGCTTGAACCGCTCGTACACTTGCGTAGAGGATAGGCAATCATATATGCAGTTTGTAGCATTTGGTGCTTTCAGTGAAAGATTTGCCAAGTTTAACACAACTATCAATTGCAGCTCTTTGTTCAAAATTAATTTTCCGACCGATGTACAAAATGCACTAACAAACATGACGCAATAACTCAAGCTTTTTACATACGAATGTCATGAAATTTTTAACAGCTATAAACGAGGTGCAATGTTATCGACGGATACAATATAACAGCAGATGGCACTAGATGTACCTTTTTTTCAAAACAGTTCGGTTTTACTGACACCAATTTTTCTACGTTCAACGAAATGATTTTTTTCTTATAAAACATGTTAAGTAAGACAGATACTTTTACTGATTTAACGTTCAATTTTTCTCATTTGATCAGAGTGATGAAAGATAACAATGAATTCAGTTGAAAAGAAAGTGTACTAGTGTTACAGCAATCAATTTCAAATAAGGGGATTCTAATGTTCCATACTCGAAGATGATATGTGGATGTAGCAGAAAAACTTAGTACATACTGAGTGTGAGAAGTGAAGGCTGTGAAGCCGAACAGAGAAGAACGCAGATATTGTACAACGACCCAAAATGATTAAGACTAAATGCTGTTAATGAGTAAAGGTTAGAAATACCTGATACTAATCATTTTCCTTATATTTTCCATTTTCTTTTATACTCTTACCATATATTCCTGATAATTCATCCTTTTTTGATTCTAAAATTCCTTTTCTGTGACAGGATATGTTAAAAATTTCAATTTTTTACGAGGTTCAAGTATGAATGGATAAAAATAGGCCAAGTGATTTTGTTATTCGATTATGTGGATGCTATATTATATTCTATTCTTTCATCTCATTATATAGCCGTTTTTTATTGTATATTATTCACCTCTACTTGCCAATTTAAAATAGCACAATTAGCATTGCTGTAAGATATATTTAAGTATAATCGACAACAACTTAAAATTGATCTTCGATGCACGATGACCACGAATAGAATCACCAGTATGGAACTTTTAGATTTCATGAATATCTCGGTATGTATATTCAGGACTAGCAAATAGTACCGTAAGCACTAACAAAGCACCTGGTTACACGTAAATATTTCATTGTCCACCATGATATGTCCCCATTATTCAACGGCTATTTGACCTTTCATATATTCATCGAAACGATGTTTCTTCCCGTCTCAACTAATGCTCATTCACTTTAGCTCGCTGGGTTTTGGAAATTGTATTCGCACATTGAGTTAGTTTCTGTCTATAACTCTGAGAAACGCGGTCTGTGATACGTAGCTGAATATTCATCTCCCGGAAATTGATCAAATTGAAATATCGAATAATGATAAAGCTCTACTGCATATATCCAAACTTGCAGTAATTTTAACCAATTCAATATACGCAGTAATATAAGGAGTAGATTTTCCTCTGGTATATTTTTATATTATTCCGAGTACAAACTCTAGGAAACTACTCTATTTGATACAAAATTTATGACTTCGTAGGATTCCGAAAATTTATTGCCACAGCCAGGCGTTGTATATCATGGGAGTACAATCTTATCTTTATTTCGAATATAACTGAAGGAGTTTCACTCGATCTCTCTAGAATTGTGGAGTTGCGAGCTGCATTTGAGAGGAACATTTTCATCTTCATCGCAGCCATCGGCAGAAAAAGTAACTCAACTGTTAATTCATATTTCATTTCGAATATAATTAATCAACCAATTGAATTGGTCTCTCATTCCATTGACTAATAAATTTCAAAAATACAAACATTCAATTCAGCATGGGATAATTGTGAATGTGTTATTTCGATTAATGGAGTAGAGGGTATCTAATTAAAAAGTCAATAATTTTGAACATCATATTATTTTATATATATATATATATATATATATATATATATATATATATATATATATATATATATATATATATATATATATATATATAAACAAATTTTACTGGGGAATCGAAGTTAAGAGAACGGAAAGTGTTTCAGGTTAAAACTTTATAATTTGCAGAGTGTTTTTACGCGTTTCGGCACAGAGCCATCATCAGAAAACATTCATCTCTGCACAATTATTATCTAAAACAAAAATCATCATTTCAGTAAAACACATAATACAATTATATGTTAAAAGCTATTCACCTTACACATTCTCCCTTTACATCATTATATCATTATCGCCAATGGCACAACAATTACAAAAAAGCAAGACAAACAATAACAGGCAATAACAATTAATCTTTGAATAGAACTGGTTGCAGCAATCCATTGAATTGTGTATTCAAATTATCAGATTATTGTAGACATTCATAAATCCGTCAACGTCAGCACTTGAATTCACTGTCTTAGGTTCTTTTTGGATTTCGATCATTTCTAGAATGTTTCTTTTAAAGTCGTTGCTTTCGGATGCAGGAACTCGTACATCAGCAAAATTAAATTTATGTAGTTGTTCAATGCTATGTTTCGCTAGGGCGGTCCTTTTTTTATTAGATCTAACGGCATAGTCGTGTTGGTATATTCTTTTATGCGAGTATTGTTCAGTATTACCGATATAGCACGCTCCACAGTCCTGACAATCAACCTTGTATATACAGTATGTTTTGTTCTCATGTTTAACCCTTGACCTTAGAGTGGTGAAAAATTGTTTGCAGTAGTTGTTAGGTTTGTGTCCAATCTTGATGTTGTAATTTTCAAAGCATTTATCAATTTGTTGTGACAGTCCGGGTGTATAAGTGAGGCCGATGTATTTAAAATCTATTTTTTCTTTTTTCCTTTGTTCTGTATTGTATATTTCATGTATTCTTTTCTTTATGAGTGGTTAAAAACTAGGTCGAAACGCGTTTCTTTTTAGTATGTTCTTCAATTTCTTTTAATTTTTTGTTCCAAATTTAGGGTGTGATAGTTTGATGGCTCTATCAACCAGGCTATTGATAACGCTTTTTTTTGTATCGGTTTGATACAATTGATTCAAAATTCAGGTATCTACCACTCCATGTCGGTTTCTGATACCAATTTGTATATATTTTTCCTGTATCGTCGTGGGTTAATTGTATGTCGTGGAAATTGATTGTTTTATCTTTTTCGATTTCATTGGTAAATTGAATTTTTTTGTGATATGAATTGAAGATTTTGGTTATTTCGTTTATTTTGTCACGAGGAATACATGCTATACACTCATCCACATACCGTTTGAAAAACTGCACTTTGAATGTGATCTTTGAAAGTATTTGACATTCAAGGTCTTCCAATACTATATTTGTAATTGCTGCAGATATGGGTGAACCCATCGGTGTTCCAAAAATTTGCATAAATATTCCAGACTTGAAAACAAAATATGTGGTTTCCAGGCAAAGTTTTGTTGCTTTAATAAATTTGTCTTGAGGTAGTTCAGTGAAATTTGTGAGATTTTGCCATTTTTTATGGATGATATCTAAGGCTAATGTACAAGGAATATTTGTTAATAAGGAAATTACGTCTAATGATATTAACATAAAACCTTTTGGAATAATTAGATCTTTTATGAAACTATGGAAATGCCAGAAATCTTTTATGCAATCGTCATTTTTTCCAAGTGTGTTTGTTATTGTGTTTGAAAGGTATTGTGCTAGGTTATACGTGGGTGAATGAATATTACTAACAATGGGTCTCAAAGGGATTGATCTTTTATGTAATTTAGGTAACCCATAAATGAAGGGAGCCCTTCCATTGTGACAGATCAGTTTGTTTTTCAATTCTTTGTTTATATAGTTTTTATTGAACCAGTTGTTATAGGTTGATGTATCTTTGAGCATTTGTTTCATTTTGAAGTTATAGTCTTCTTTATTCATAAGTACTGTTCTGTTTGTTTTGTCGGCTTTTAAAATATAGATGTTTGGATTTTGTTTGACGAATTCTTTAGTTTTTCAATGAGTGTATGTATTTATTTTTCTTGAAATTTTTTTATCCTTATTTTTGTGTGTATGGTTGGTTGAAATATTACAGATTTTGTTTCTAATTTCGATTTTTATCTCTTCAGCTTTATTAAAATTGCTGCTTCAATGGATGCAATTCTATCGTTATAATTGGTTGTTTTTTTGTATTACCGAAAATTTGTTTTCAAGTGCTCATATTCATTTCACGCTGAAAGTAATTTTTATCTAAGTGAGATTAGTTATCCATTCGGTTGGTATTTTTGTTTGTTTCTGAGCATCTTTTTCGAGTAAGAATTCAATCTTTTTACGGTGATTTGATTTGACTTTTGAGGAACTTATATAAATTTTTGTTTGTTCACTGAAAAAAGCTTCACTAATTTGTTTAGGAAATTGACTGTTAATTTGTCTTTTAGTGCTGGCAATTCGTTTGTCTAGATTATATATTTGGCTATATGTGTTGCGGATTCACAAGTTCAAAAATTGCATATGAAACAATTGGAGGAAACTAAGGTACTTAGGCCTCTATTTATCAATGAAAATACTCACTTTTGGCTTGATGTTGAGGAATTTAGGTACAATGTTGAATCTTAGAATAAATATTCTCTTGTTTCTCTCCTTAGCTATCTTCTGCTGTAGATTCTCGTATTTTCTGAATAGTGGACTCGTCAGATATTGATTTGTTGACATCCTGAAGGCTCGTTGAATACTTGTAGTTTTCCTCGTAGTATGGTTTTGAAGTAAGTTGCAATCTCGTTACCATGTAGACACCTCAAAATAGTCTAGGGAACACTTACCAATATCTTTAAAATATGAATTTGATGATTCGAATTTATAGAAATCTTTCGGTTTTTGTTAGGATGTATTGTATATAATGTATTTTCAAGAAAACAAAATAATATTTGACTTCTCCCAAGCACCTATTATGAAAAAAAAATTGAAATTTGAAAATGAAGAAATTTGGTAAAACACAAAAAAAAATCCTGATTTAATATTTTCGAAACGATATGGAAGCACTTATATTTTTCAGTACCCAGAAGGTCCACCACTGTTATTAATGACACTTTGGCATCGTCGCGGCATGCTCAATATTAAATTCTCTATTACATTTTGGCCTAAGTCAGTCCAAGCCCCCTGAACTGCTAATCGAAGCTTCTGTTCATGATGGAAGACGTTTTGACGCAGGACATTTCTTTTTAGGGTGTCCCACACATGCTCGATGGGATTCAGATCTGGGGAGCAGGATGTCCACGGTAGAAGATCGATATCATTCTCTTCAAGAACGTTCAAGACAAATCTTGCACGATGAAGAGGGGCATTATCTTGTTGGAAGAGTGGATTTTGACCCATTGTTTGGAGATACGGTATCACTACAGGTAAAACTATCTCATTTGCGTAAGAATTTCCCGTGAGGTTGTTCTGTATGAAAACGAGGTCAGTTCTTCCTCCAAGGCGTATACCTCCAAATATCACTGATCCGCCTCCCTGTCTAACGACTTCTCGAGCATGCTGGAGACGGTTTTGGTTTCCAGGTTCCCTCCATATTCGAATTCTTCCCAAATCGGGATAATAACTGAATCTAGATTCATTACTGAAGAGAACTGTGGCCCACCTTTCTTGATCCCAGTTTACATGTTCTTGGCACCAAGCTAAACGAGCAGCGCGATTTCCATGGGTCAGTTGTGGAACTCTTAAAGGAAGTTGAGAGTGGAGTTAACCTTCGTGCAGTCGATATCTCACAGTTTGGTCGGAAATTTGTACATTATGAACTCGTGATAGCTCTTGAGCTAATTGAGATGTTGTGGTAGTACGATCTCTTCTGGCTTGTAAAACCTTAATTGGTCTTGGGCGACTGTAGTAATCCTGAAACGACCTGTATGGCGTTCTTCTACGCTACCTGTTTCATTGAAACGCGACCATAAACGGTTTATGACACTTGGGCTACTTCCCAGAACAATGAATACTTCCCGTTGTGAGCTCCCAGCTTGCAGCATGCCAACGGCTCGTAACATCTCTTCTCTAGTCAAATGTCGTTTTTCCATGGTCGAATCACAAAACTTGAATCTTTTATTTGTGCTTACAACAGAAACAAAGTGCCAACTAACTGATTTCGAACACTGAATACATGAAATGATTATAAAGCAGTGTCGCATTTTTAGTTTTTTATAAAAAATAACTGAAATGTGTTGCGGCACTCTACGTAATTTGGTGAGAAATTGATGCAGGTGATCATTTCTTTAAAAAATCATCCATATTGATCATTCTGGATACGATATATCGATATTCAGAAGTGTTCCCTAGACTTTTTTGAGGTGTTTATTTATTTGAGTTGCCACTTTACAGTTATTGAAAAGGCATGAATCCCAGCCTTTTTCTGTGGTGATTAAGTTGATTTTTATAACCTAACCCTTTCTTCAAAAAGAAACAAATTTTTACTGGAGAATCGGGGTTAAGAGAACGGAAAGAGTTTGAGGTTAAAACTTATAATTTGCAGAGATTTACGTAAAATGCTATTCACCTTACATATATTATATATATTTATATATTTATATATATTATATATATTATATATATATATATATATATATATATATATATATATATATATATATATATATATATATATATATATATATATATATATATATATATATATATATATATATATTTCATATAGTTATATATATCTGTTCATGCAATCAAACTGATTTCATGAAAAATATAAATCCACGTCCTGGTAATTAATACCATTGCCAGGCAATATTTTAATCAAAACATATCCTGGAATAATTATATATTAGGATAACGTTAAATGTTATAAGCATATATCAATTTACCAGAATATATACATACTATATCATCAGACAATGATATCAATGTAGTAGTGTCAGAGGCTTTATAAAAATTCAGTGTACGGACCTTATATATATATATATATATATATATATATATATATATATATATATATATATATATATATATATATATATATATATATATATATATATATAATGTGTTGATAGAAATAGTACACTTCAAGGAACAATGAAAAATGCTGTCTGAGATGTTATTCATAATTCTTTTTCTATCTATAAATGTATGTATTTAACCGATTGAAGAAGAAAGTGATTAACACAAAATAGTCACATGGATTATAGTATAATGTCAAATTTTGATGTGAGTCAAAACTGTTGCGATGTTGCCAAATACTGCAATAGTTCTTCGAGATTTGACGTCAAGTGGAATGTGGTAATCACTATCCCTACACTTTATAAAATAAAATATCCTGGGATATTTTTGCCGTGAGCTGGATTTTCAGAATGATAATTAGATGTCAGCTCTCAACGTGGGTTTGCGTCTGCGTTTATTTCTACTAAAGTGGAAGGATTACCCAGACGCACATTATCGTCACACAGCTGCCAGATGTGGAACCTCCAGCCTGATCATTTGAGAAATTAACTGATTCGATGAAGGTATCATTTTCACTATTTTCGGAACACATTCTGCAAATAATACTCCAATGGATCTATGATAAAATTTATTCTTTGAGAGAAAAATATAGGACGAAATCAAGATCAGAAATAAGACTTAGATATCTCTGAACACAAGGCCTTTACTACGCAATTACTCTTCACAGCCATATTCACTTCTAGCTATAAAAATGAAGAGAGTAAATTTGTCACTGATGGAACGGGAAGGAAATCTTCAGATGTGTTACGAGCAAAAATAGATTTGCCTTTTGTAGGTAATTTAGCGTTTCCATAACCCGGTTGATAGAATAGTGAGGAGGAATATGAATTCAATATTACCTATATCGGAGATTCAATAAATGTATAGAAAACAGCAGAGCTGCTTAATCTCCAGGGGTCAATTCATGCATCAATGAAGTGCTTCTTTTTTTCAGGGGCACATTGTTGGTATAAGATTTATATGACAAATAAACTGTGCAAATATGGCATGCGTGTGGCGGATGCACATACTTATTATTTATTTTATATTATTTCTTTAATGGCTAAATGGATTAAGCCATGTCAAATTTTGATGTAAGTCAAAACTCGATCGGAGAAATCACAGTATGTAGAAGGGTTAGATATCAAAACACCAATCCTCGAACAATCACCTCTAAAATGTAGGCTCAGGAAAATGAGCAGTTATGGCTGAACCATACGTAATATTTTATATACCTCAAAAGAAAAAGGAAAACCCTGGGGAAAAAGCCTGTATCCTTCGTTGCTTGCACATTTGTAACAGCTAGTCTGTGAGTGAGTTGTGAACGAAAAGTGTGAATAGAATTATTGTGTTTACACTTCATTCTAACCAAGTCTTTGATTATTGCGTTTAGAGGCCAGTGTGACCACCCAGGCCAACTGACCTGCACTTGTATAAACATTCGATGGAGATTGATTCTCATATGCCTGCTGCGATCTCAAATGACTAATAGTTCATTATTTCTTCGAGATTCGGCGTGAAGTGGAATGTGGTAAACATTAACCCTTCGCTTCATAAAATATAATATCAAGCGATACTTTTGGCGTTAGCTGGATTTTCGCCATGATAATTAGGTGTTAGCTGGGAACGCGGCTTTGCTTCAGTGTTTTTTTCTACTAAAGTAGAGTCCTCTACTTCACCACGAGTCAATCGACTTCCACCTTCTTTACTAAGAGAGTCTTGCACTGAGCGCCCCCTCATCAGGGCCCTTCGCATATAATTCACATTGATGCTTACTTCGCAAGCAAAAGACTTTAAAATATCCATTCCAAAATTGAAGGAATATTTCTTGGGACCTTTGAAATTGAAATATATCCAAACGTAAATCGAGATTCCTTTGTGACATTCTCAGAAGTTTTAATGCTTGACAGATTTCGTGTATGACCAACAAGAAAAATCTGCAATTGAACAACATTGAGGTCATCTAAAAGAATGCAAAATTCAGTTCTTGCAGCTGCATTTGATTTTCTTCAGAGGTCATTGCTGAAAAGAAAATTTATGCCAAGTAGCCCACTGGATTTTTCAGTAACTTGCATAATTAAAAATATTTAGCGATGTCTTATTCAGCTGCTAGGTTCTTTCGAAACCTAATATCCTTTATAAGTTTTAGGCTGCCAAAAAAAAAATTTCTGTCCAAAAACTTCATAATTGATGAAAAAGAACATGACTCATTCTGAAAAACAGTTTTGTTGTTGGGTTTTTAACATTAAACCGCCGTAGTCAGAATTGGCAAACACTGTCGCCGTAGTGCGGTCACCTAAACCGCGTCAGGAAATGAAATTCATGAGATTTCTTTCCATCTCTTCTTTGAATATGGTGAGTATGGTGTAAAATATTGGAAAACAAAGTATGAATAGCAAAAAAAGAACTTTACCGGAAATGTGACGAAAACAATTAGAACTCCAGAATACAGCAAGTTCAGAGATGTGGTCAATATGCTGAGTCAATGATAATGTTGATTTGGAATTTGACCAAATTGACCTTGATGCACTGTTGTGCCACTTTTTGATTTGATTGAACTCGAAAGACCAGTGAGATTTTTGAATTGGTGAATCTCACGAACCTTTTGCAAATGATTTTGCACGATAAAGATAACGACAGGAAGTCTGGGGTTTAATGTTTATTCGACGAAAGATTTCTAATTGCTACTTTGTACAGAGAGGGATATTCTACTTAAATAAACTTATGTACAATAAATTCGATTCTTGAAACTAGAAATTCCTGAAAGCAGTAGCAGTATAACCTTAGAAAGTATGTATGGTTACAGTATTAAGATAAGCAGAGGGTTCGGGCGATACCCCTTAGGTAAGGGTTCAAACCTGGTAACAAAGGGTAATAAATTGGTTGGAGAAATTCCCTACATTTATATTATATGGATGGTAAATCGAGAAATTCCTAACAGTAAACTAAGCTGTATTCAACTAAACATGCGGGGCCTCTTGAAAGAGGATGGTCTCAATAACAAATACAATTACTATTTGAATACCAAGAGTTTTAACGGTTCACTTATTGTCAAGTGATAGAACACACAATTGTGAAACCGCTCCCTTGGTGCTTCTGTCACTTGGTAGAAGCACTGTCACTGCGCGTATCACATTGTCTGTACCAGGATGCAGTTCCAGAACTCGTCCCACCTGCCACCTGCTGGGGGCAACGTAAGCTTCATGAAAGCAACGAGTGCCTGCTTCTTAATCAAGCATTGGGATGAATGTTGTGCCACTTTTTGATTTAATTGAACTCGAAGGACCAGCGAGATTTTTGAATTGGTGAATCTCACGAACCTTTTGCAAATGGTTTTGCACGATAAAGATAACGACAGGAAGAACCACTACTTTGTACAGGGAGAGATATTCCACTTATATAAACTTATGTACAAAAAATTCGAATCTCAAAACTAGAAATTCCTGAAAGCAATATAACTGAATTCAACTAAACAAATGATGTGAATCATTTCTTTCTAAATGCAAACCTCACTAAATGAAAGAATATGTATGGAATCAATTTTGTTTTCCTCAAAAACACAAAAAAGACAATATTTCTTGAAAATCGTAAAGCTGAAAAAACTACAAATTTTGTTTGTAATCTTGGAAGATGTTTGAAGTGCCATCAAGGCATACAGGTTCGACCCATATAAAACACATGAAATATTTTTCTCTTCAATTGGGTGGGACAGGAATGGCAGGTTTCACGCAGTTTTGGGAGCAACTTTCTAAACTACCTAAGTCAGGAGGTTTCAGGGTGTTCCTAATCGTATCTCGAAGCTGTCGTTTTTGGTGCTGATTGAACGTCCTTTCCAGTTGTAGTTTCACGAGTTGATGTGCTAGAAGTATCAAGAAGTCCTTTTTTCAACGATTTCGGGATTATTTCAATACACATCACACATTGCACGTGTTGGTGCACATGTGCGTTCACGCCACTTACATCCAAAGGACAAAGAAATATTGTAATTGGCTATCTTTGCGTTAGTCAGTTTATACTATACTTCACACATCTTTCATCGAGAGATCTACGCAACCTCTACTTAAATTGCAGAAACCTATGATCTCGGGTTCACGCGTTTCATCATCGTGAGATTTTATCTGATCCATGAATGGAAAAAGTCAACAGCTTTTCGCTGATACATGTGAAACGAGGCCTTTATGCTTTATGAAACCAAAACATTCTGTTCGGATCTCATTCCTTTTTAATTCCCTCTATATTTCCTACGTAAATGAGATTTTTATTTCGCAAGGTTTCTATCAATTCAAGAGAAGTAAGTCAGTTGACCGTTGTTATATTTTGGTTGGTATTTTCTACTGATTTCATTAATCTGAGAACAGCTCGCGTAGACTTTCAATCTTTCTTGGTTACATACATACTTTTTATAGAATATTTGCATGGTATATTTGGTGAGTAATATTGATGCTTCATTTATTTTATGGAAATTTATTTTCGACGAAGATGAAATGAAATATATTTTATATTTTCTACAATTTTATTTTCAAAAACATGACCGGTTTCAACTGTCAAGTCATTTTTAAGTGGTCAACTACTGGGAACTAATCTACTCATATAGAATGCCCTCCGATAGTCATACAAATATTAACCAAAAATAAAACACTGCAACACGTTGCGGATGAATTTTGTAACCTTCTAAAAACTTGCCTATCTCAAAATTATCTTCAATGTCAATCAAAATTTTACCAACAAACATCAGAACTTCCTATAGGATCCCCTCTCAGCCCCCTTCTAACCGATATTTTCAGGTCATATATTTCATTGTCACCGACGAACTTCAAAAATGAAATAAATACTATCAGAAAAATTGCCGTAAATAACAAAATTCCTCTGAGTTTCATAGACAAAATTATCCGACGTAAAGTTAAACATCAAATAACACAATTATCATATTCCATAAAAGATACTTCCTTGAAAAAATACGTTATTTTTAACTGCGCTGGTCTCCTCTCCAATAACTAGCACAACTATTTTTCCCAATTGAAAATAACCACCTCCTTCTCAAGTGGTCTGAATTTGAGCAAATTATTATTCAACGCTAAACAAAAAACAGACAAGTTTAAAAATCAGGAGCTTACAAAATTTTTGCAATGAGTGTACGGCAGCTTATGTTGGGCAGACTGTTAGGAATTTCGAAACCAGATTAAAAGAACACTTATCCGTCTGATAATAATTCTCCGATATGTGGACATACAAAAACCACGAGACATTCAATATTATTAGGTAATATCAAAGTTCTTCATAATTGCAATAAAGGACAGAAAATTAATCTGTTGGAATGTTTGGAAATCAATAAACTCTGTAAAATCCCAAGTGAGATCACTCTTAATAGTCAGCTGGACATCAATACATCCCCACAACTAAATTTGTAATTAGGCTAGTATCTATATGAGTAGGTTCGTTCCCTGTAGTTGACCACTTGAAAATGACCGGTCGTGCTTTCTATAATAAAATTGTGGAAAGTATGAAATATATTTTATTTCATCTTCGTAGGTTTATTTGGCATGTAAACCTTATACCAACATTTACCTCTGAAAGCAACAAGCATAATGCCGATGCATGAATTAGTCACAAGAGAATAGGAAGATCTGTAGTTTTCTAAACATTTATTGAAAATCTCAAAAATATGTGATATTGAAGTCGTTTCCTTTCTTTCTATTCTATCAACCGGCTTATCGAAACGTAACGTACCAACAAAAAAACAAATCGATTTCTGCCTGCAATACATCTGAAGTTTTTTCTTCCAAATCCATCAGTAACAAATATCCTCTCTATATTTCCATAGTCAGAAGTGAATATGGCTGTGAAGGGTAATTACCTGATGAGTTCCCTATTCAATCATATGTAGGTCTTATAATTCTAATCTTGTTTTCGTCTTATACTTTTGTCTCAATGACTGAATTTTATTATTTGTCTGTTGGAGTTTTATTCGCAAATTATCTTCCGAAAATTATAAATATCATACCTTCTTCTTATCAGTTTCTGTCCTCAATGATCGAGCCGAAAGTTGCAAATCTTAGAGCTTGTGCTCCTGGGTTCTGCTTCTTTCATGAAAACTCTGAGATGACCTCTTGAATTTATTTTTTGGATAATAACTGTTACATGTATAGTCGCAATTTTCGGGTAATCATTCTCTACTTCGATTTCATCACAGGGTTGATTTTCTTCATCATATTTCGACTAGGAATCATGATTTTCGATTTCTTTATTCAAATTCTCATCAGATTTCTCAAACCATTGTATCAGATGTTCTTTAAAGTATGCATCATTGAAATGAACCAGATTGAGAATCCATGAAATTCAATATTTGGTCGAGCACACAATTATCACGTACCCGTCAAATCGCAGTCACTATGACCGCAATTCAACTTTAAAACGTCGCGCCTACACTCTGGCCAATTCGAATACGTTTTGGAAAGTACGCTATTGGGAAATAATCAATAACTGAAAAACTGATCTCAAGGGTGGGGTTAGAGTTGGCAAAAGAACCAGTACTGCCGTTGGTCACTGTGACCGCACAACGGCTCTTGGGGTTTAGGGAAGTTCTGGATAGAGTTTCTTTGAAGAACCTTGAGACCGCTTACGATTATTTGAACTGTTTTTATGAATGGCGCCAGTCAACTACATAAACACAACTGTTAAGAAAAGGTGCAAATTCTTTTCTTTTAAAATAGTTTCTTCTTAGTGAGACAAAATTTCCCATAACTGCTTAAAAATATCATATCAATATTTGAAGCAATCTTTAAGTTTCTTGAGGAAAAGCAGTTGTCATTTTCAACACCTCCATAGCGAATGGAAATTATAGAAGTTAACATGATTCAATAAAACCATGAAGCTTTGAAATCAGGTAACACAAGTATCGGGTCGCTATGCTTCAGAGATATGCATATAACTAGTAAAAAGCCTATTGAATCAACTGTCAAAACGGTTCCTCTCTAGCTCAGAGAAATACTCTGAAATTAGTATGAAATCTGCTAACATATACCATAAACCTTCATTCGAATAAAATTTTATAAATGACTAGTGAGCCCATTTAATTCGCCTTTTATATCTAAACAGCTAATATACCAAATGCCTAATATACAAAAACGCATTATTTATTTTACGCGTAATATACTGAACCCCAAATATACTGATCGCCTCTTCATAACCTACTCTATCTATACTGAACGCCTCACCATATTCACTGATATTTATACTTAATGATTCCATGTGACATGGAACTCTCTCATAAATTGCCTCACACATCCTTAGGGTAACGCAGTTTCCAGTATTGTTTTATAGATACTGTCTCATCAACTGTACAAATTTCAACACTATTCACTACTATCCCAATTCAAAGAAATACATTCAATTGGAAAATCACAACTTCTTCCAGTTCAGCTAGCATAAGATGAAATTGACATCGTTCCAACATTGATTCAAACAAATTGTTCAATCACCTATCAAGCATAGAAATTCAATCATCAACTCAAATATTAATTCACAATATCCAAAATTTTTAGTTCCAAAAGTATTGAATATATATTTCAGAAAGATCAAAATATACAGATCTATAGTTCCAAATTTTCAATTTTAATTTATAGGTTCTGATTCGGATTAGAGTAGATAAGAATCGAATAAGATTCATGAATTATAATGAACAACAAATATGAGCTCCAAACAGCAAGATGGAAGAAATCTAATTATCCCCAAAATTGATACTTAACAAGTCAGTGATGGGCTTTACTTGGTGGGGAGGGTTACCATATATCTTCATACTAAGGGCAGTTCGTTGAGAACTCTTACAATAGTATTATTACTGATGATATCTTCATAACGATCTCCATTTTGGTTTTCATTTTCACGTGGCTACCTTTTACGTCGCACCACATTGAAATATATAATAATAATTCATTTAATTTTTCAGATATAACAATGTCAATGACAAGTAGTCAACATTTTTCACGACAAACCATAAAGCATCAGATTCACATATAATAATACATAACTCGTTATTTTATAATTTTCAACCCAAAGTCTAACCTAATAGCCTTATCTATGGATTAGTTGAAATACTTTAATTCACCAGATAAATATAACAAGCAATTGAATATAATTAAACAGATTGCTTTCAACAATGGTTATAGGTCTGAAACAATAAAAAGTATTTTGAAAAACAAACAAACTGAAGCTATCCGAATGAAATTTATTTCACGATAAATTTAATCGAAAAATTGAATATTTTATCTTACATCGGCAGTTAAAGTTGGAAACTCAAATTTCTTAACGAAACAATGTTCAGTATATCCTTCGGTGCCATTAATTGTTCCTTGGCAGAACTGATTGTTTCAGTTTTAGAATAACTGAATATGAACGAAAATTCTTCTATCAGAATTTCAAATTATGCAAAGCATCTCTTAGATTTGATATAATTCTTCTGCCAAATATGTGACATATGACACGTTGATAATAGTTATTGAAACATATATTTTGGAAATTTAGAGATTAATTAACACAAGCACTCAGGCAGTATTAGTTTTATAACGAACAACCTGAGTTGAATTCTTCACTATTATTGAATCGCTTCAGAGAGGAATCTTTACAAGAACTTTATTGTTTCACTTTAATTTATTTTTTGGTTCATTTGGTAATTTTTTCTCTATTTCTCATCCATTTATTCCACTTATAATTGGGTTAACATCATGTTGTATGCTCAATCTAAGGAAGCTCTTGTGTAGTGTAATGCGTCACAATTCAACCAATTGATAGTGAAAATTCTTAAACTTTATATTTTTTGTGTTGGACCATCATACAGAGCTTTTCAAAGAACTTCTCTGGATAACTCGACTAGTTCGATTTTTCCATTGATTTCCTGAAACAGGTTGATGTTTGATTATAGGGGTATAAATTTTGGTACAGATTTCGTTATCCCCCTATCAACACCCTAGCCCTTATTCCACCCCAAAGTTTTGGAGAAGAAAGAGAAGTCGTGGGATGATTTTTTGAAAGGTTGATTATAGTCTCAAACGACCACGCATTCTAGAATAACATGTCATGAATTTAAGTCGAGAATGGTTTGATAAGTTAAATGAACAAGAACGATATTGAATGTAGATGGCATGTGTCGGTCTGTTATCAATATTACCATGGTTTAAAATTTTTTCCCAATCTGCTAAATTCAATTCAATTTGGTTATTTCTTAAACTACAAGTGACTTGCGTGATTAGTATTTTCTATAGTTTTGAAAACCTGAATATCGGTGATTAAGTTGAAGCTGTTGAGCAATATGCAGAAACGCATTGAAATGTGAATTTATTCTTCAAGAGTAATAACTGTGCTACAGCAACTGCGCGGATTTTCAACCTTAATAACCCTGAAAGATATTTGGGGCACGAATATGTTCTGAAGTTCAGGAACAAATTCATGTAAACTGAAATCGCTATTTATAACTCACAATCTCACCAGAGTTGTGAATTGCAAAGGAATTGGTGTGGCCGTTTCAGCGGAAGTTGCCCTGATGATGAATACACAATCTGTGAAATATCTGTAGTATTCTGAAGTATCATGGATGAGTAGTTTCAGGTTTCTTTACGAGTAAAAGTTTCATCCAAATAAAAGAAAACTCGTTCACGATTGAATGAAACTGATTTCGATCGTCGTTTAGAGTTAAATTCATAACGCTTGTTTTTCTGATGGATGGAGGCGAGGTGCATCGCAACTTGAACAGTATATTTCAGGGTCGTTAAGGAGGTAAAATATGCACTATAGAAGGGCCGGCTAGATCGCTTAATCAAACGCCTCTCGATTTCTTCTTGTGAGGCTTTTTCAAGTCTGAAGTGTATGTTACGCCACCCCAATCGTTGGAAGAAATACAAGAAAGGATTGTTCAAGCATGTCCACAGGTAACATCATAAGGGTTGCAAAATCTGGGGGCGAAAAAGCAAATGTTTGAATAAGTAACAATTTTATCTCCAATTAAATCAAATCGATTTTGATCTAATGCTTTTCTCAAACGGAGATCAAACTGATTCATGAAAACCTGGAATGTTTCACAATTTCAATTTGTCACATGTTAATTTGGAGGGTAAGTAACTACATTGTCGTATAGAGAATGGGATAACCTTTTCGAAAAAGTACCACTAGACCCCTTTATCCTATCCGAAAATATGTTGTAGAATCTGCCAGAAGAATAGGAAAAAGCGATTCATGCAAAAAAATAATTCGTTACACATCAGAAATCAACCTGCTTCGGGAAACTCATAGAAGAATCAAACTAATCGAGTTATTCAGGGTGGTTCGTTGTCATTCGAACGCACTCTATATCTTACTCTGTAGACACTTTGGAATATAGATTAAGATGCTGGATACTTTATGACTCAGAAGAATGTCCAATTAGACAAAGCTATGCCAAATTTCAAATGGGCGTATCCTGTCGTGTATTTTTTCATGATATCTCATGGGTACCAAATATTTCCCCTCATACAAGCATTATCATTCCAATAATAATCTGTTTGCCAAATTTTATTTTAATCGATCCAGCTATTTTGTGAGAACATACATATTCACAAATCTTCTTTTTTATATTTATTAATAGAATAGACTCTCAGTCTACAGGGGATGAATGTTCAACTGACATGAAAAGTCGCAGTATCATGGCTGTGTCAATGTTCTTATTCATGTAGTGGTTCATAGAGAATATGCAAAATAAGTATTGATGTGACTATGACAATGCATTGAATATATTATAAATAGAACTTGCGATATATAACTCATAATTTTCTCTCTCTATATAAATTATTCGAAATCAAAATCATTACAACTACATGAATAAAAAAAAAGGAAAAATGTTGCATTAAACGGAGCATATTTTATAACTTCTGACCAGTAACTTTTGTTACATATCTGATAGATACTGATAGACTGCCGATTGAATTGAAATTATTCGAATGTCAGTCAAACTCGCACCTAAGATATTTACATAAACGCATACAGAAACGAGTCGTTTCCATTTGATCACTAGAAAACCATAATTGATTTATCAAAATGAAACTATTTCAATATCTGGGTTCCATTCAACGCAACATCATCAATCTTTTCGGCACATCTCGCTAAACCCTTTTCTCTTTCGCGCCTTCCCTATTGGATTTTTGGTCAACCAACAGTGCGTCAAACGAGATAGATTCCTCATCTTGGAGTTTGATGAATGTCTCTCGCTCCGATTGGCTCATAAATTTGGTCTGGTTCTCCGGATAACGAGGTGACATTTTGCATAGACAAATTAATCGGACAGTTGGAATAAACTTGTCCGATGTGATTGATTTGAATGGTTGACATCTATCACGGCTTTACGCTTCTCGTTAAATTAAAGCCTCTGGAGAATAAGAGGGTTTTCAGTGAAAGACTCAAGGTATTTTGGGTAGATACATTCGTACAAACATAAATAATATGTAGATGTGAATATTTCAGAGAGTGATAGGACACAAGATGTGTTTGTATGAAATCTTCAACAATAAAACACCTGTGGTCATTACTTAATGCAAGTCCATTTCGAAAGATAAATAGAAGGAAACTTGATTTACAACACTTATTCACTATATTTGTAATATGTAAAATCGTATAATATATATATATATATATATATATATATATATATATATATATATATATATATATATATATATATATATATATATATATATATATATATATATATATATATATATATATATATATATATATATATATATATATATATATATATATATATATATATATCATATATATATATTCATATGCGGCATGACTTGACTTGACCACATACCATTCCTACTCGAGCAGTTTTTACAGTATTAAAATCAACAAACTGACTGGACGTGCACCACTGAAAGCGGTAAATCAATTCGTAGAGTATCTACTCTGCGGATCTCGATTGATTCTGTAGAATGGATTGCTAGTTTCTCGTTGAGAAAATGGTAAAATATGAAATCTTCGTGCATTCCTTCATTAATTTTTAACTAAACCTTGAGAAGCTGGAAACAAAATATTTATGAAATTATGAAATCCATATTCAGCACTGCCCAAATTGAAGACCAATAATCAGTTAAAATATCAATTTTAGGAACTCCATTTCCAGAAATATTTTCATTTGAACCTGAAATAAATTTGTAAAAATGTTTTCATTATTTTTGAATAGTTTGTTTTTGGAATTTTCTATCTGAATTTATTTTATATTCACGTAGTCTAATAGAGTATACTGAAAGTTTTGTTTTAAATTATCGATGTATTCTATCAATTGTCCATTACTTATCTCATTATTTTTATGGGTTTTATTTTTGAGGAATATTTTTCCAATATGTGCCATAAGTTTTTTTGATCGATTACCTCTGGAATATTGAGTCAATCTTCCTAAATCACATCTGATAGAAGAAATTTTACCTTCTAACCTTTTTTGCCATGAAGGTTTTTTCTTGATATTATAATTAGATCCAAAATTTTTCTAATTTGTATCCAGAATGTTTAACTACTGTAATAGCGGCACAATATATAATCAGATGAAGTGTATAGATATTCATTACTTTAACAAGTTGCTTTGGAAGAATATTCTCATTGAGTACTTCTAGTATTGCAAATTAGCAATCGAACTCTTATTTTACTAGCAGCATACAAGAAAAAATTTGATTCAGTGTTATAGACAAAATTTCATTCCCCTAAAACGGAGTTTCATGAACTTCTTTAATAGCAGTAGCAAAGTGATGAAGTTTTTGCCATCAATCTGTATGATATTGAGTAGCATAAACTGCTGATTATAGTTGACTATCCTTCAATGTGGCTAAGACATGATTCTACGAATCTTCTTATTTAAAATACCACTAACGTATATGATGGTATATAGAGGCAGATCTTAATGAATTGATGAAAAAATAATTAATTTAACGTCGAAAATGTTCTGCAGCCATAGGCTGCAGCTCTTCACGAAAGAGAGCTACAAGCCCTTTCCAATCGAATACTTCATCACATCGAGATGGGGCGTTCGTTTAGCATTTTCATATCTAGATATATCAAATAGTCATGAAAATATTCGAACTAAAGTTTTTTTTGTGCATAGTAGCGCTCTTCAGGATCATTCAATCAATGCCTTGTCTTACAGAGCAATTTTTGGTTTTCGTTTCTCCGTAATTTCAACGGGTCTCAGTGAAAAATTATTGAATTAATTTTCCTATACAATGGCAGGGTTAATACAGTTTTCGGCTTTCGATTGAGAAATATGTCACAGCTTATGAAAGGGCACAGTGCAAAATGAAATTACTTTCATGATAGTAGGTTGAGTAAGAAATTTTTTTCAATCAATCATCAATCATATAAACAAAGTATCTACTCATTCAAATCATCAAGTTTTGAGTTGTTCTTGAGTTTATACCAAAATTCCATTTTACTGACTCACTTTCTTATTGGTTCGTTCTTAGCCGTAGGATTAATAAAGTAATCGTAAATTTATTTTTTCTTTCACCTACTACAAATCACTCCATTTTTCAGTCTCGTTCATAGAAAGATTAAATCGAAAGATATTCGGAGAAAAAAGTGTTTTTGTGATTCTATGCTCACAATTAATATTGAATGATCTAGAGAGAAATTGTAGGAAATTGAAAAATCTACAATTAATTCGAAAACATTTTTGTTAGTTACCGTAAAACTTCCGGAATAATTCGAAAAAACCTAGTTCGTGGTTATCTCAGTTATGATTATCAGTTCGAAAAACGATAATTCTTCCAAAGTGAAGACCCAGAAATTGAAATATATGAATTGAATTATAGAATAATACATACTATGACATCTAATAGCTTGAGTTAAGACCATAAAAAATGGTGAAACATAGAAGGAAGGTTAACAAGAAATCCGTACTCTCAGTAGGTAACGCGCTAGGGTTGACCGATCATGTGTCCAGATAGAGGAGCGTGGCTTAGTACTCTGCCACTTCCTACTTGAACATCGATAAAGGCTGAGTTGAAAGATAGATCTGAGGAGTCCAGATTCGGTCTCAAAATTCTTTGAACTAGTGTACCTGTTTTGTATTTCTCTGACAAGTTGGCGTTCACGCAGATAGTTTATAGTACTATATTCATTGTATATTTCTGGGGTATACTTTCGAATCATTCTTGGTAAGTCGAGACTTTTATGCATCTTTCATTTCTTCATTGTTTCGTGTCCTTTATTTTGGTACGAGGTTTTATGACATAGTTTTGGATGAACATATTTGGCTAGATAAATAAGTCTTTTTGGGAATTTTTGAACAAGGTCCTGTCATTCCTGTCATCTGTCAGTTTGAGGCGCCTGCCAAGTCGACCGTCCGTGTCATTCGATAAGTAATTGTTATGGTTAGAGGAAGAATTTGGAGTTAAGCTGGGCTTCCCTGTTCTACTAAACTGTTGGATGCATACGCTGATTAAGTCACAACCTACATCTAGAGAAATAACTACTCTGAAAAATGAATGAAGTATTGATATCCTTATTGTAAGCAACTTGAACAAGTTATGACCATCTAGTTTAGATCTAAGTGTAGATCTTAACTGGAACTAAATTTAATTTGGTATGATTTTAAAACTGTGAATTCTATACATCGATGTATAGAAACATAATCGTAGATACCTATTCTCGTGATCATATCCCACCTGTTATAACTTTCATTTTTGACTCAAGCATATCCTTCGACTCCATTTTTGTGTTAATTTAATTATGATTTCAATAAGTGTTAACTTCAATTAAGGATACATAGATATCGCATATTCTAACTATATTGTATATTTTGTATGTATATACATAAACAAACCAACATTATATTCGACTTTCATTCAGACTAGTAACAAATATTCAAACAGAATTGAGCATTCTTTTTTCCTACTTAAGATTAGGTTTACTTTATCACTAAAGTAGGGGGTGCCCTTCGATAATTAATTATACATCATCACAACGTGTCATGACCCAGCTCTCCAACGAAAACCTGGTAGTCCGTTCGTAAGGTATCTATTTATTCAAAAAGACGTTACACTTATACTGGCGCTCAACATGAGGCCAATGATGATATAACACGAAATATAGAGAGTCAATTTTAATTTTGGTGGTATAATTATTAATTTTCTGCATTCACTGCCCTAAAAAATGTTATTCCGTTTTCATTTAATTTCGTCATATTAAATCTCACATTCTCTATCTGGTTGGTGTTTTGTTGGTTAAGTGAAATTAGAAAATATACACACTTTCAAAATCTTGTAATATACTGAGTATTTGTACTTTGAATTTTTTTGATTATAGAACACTAACGTTTCGAACTATCCCATTTGAGGAAAGCAGAGATTGATTACGAACTGGCTATAAGAAGAGTCAAAACAACCAGAAATGTAGCGGAAAAGGGAAGAATGTTAACGACTTTATATAATCGAGAAGTAAATTCACCTAGTAGTATGGTAGTATGGCATCTTATCAGACCACATTTGAGCAAGAGTCTGAAGGTATTTAAAACTCATTTCAAACAATCACTACCTGTATACTTGAATTTGAAGGTACCAATTCAGACTCAATGTATAAAGTCATTAGTTAGAGGTTGTGTCACGTCATTGGTAGGATTACGCGTCCAGTTGTTTTCGAAGATAATGCTGAATCATTCAAATCTGATTTCTATGCTACGTGTTATGTACTCGAGTCTGATTTAATTGATAAAACCCTTGAAGGTAATGAGAATCATGTTGAACCTGCAGTTTCAACTCCAATTATTAATGTACCTGCACCTATTATTACTTATGTCTCGAAAGCTCGTCCAGTTGCAGACTGGCCTGTCAAATTTAATGGCTATGAGAGAAAACTCTTTTTATTTTTGAAAACGATATCTGAATTATCGGAATGACGTAAACTTAGTAAGGATGACTTATTTTCTTCAGCGGTAGATTTTTTCATAGGTGATGCTTTCGTCTGGGATTCTCCAGCATCCAGACTAAAAAGTGATTTCTTGTCTCCACATACAGACGATGCTATTTGGGATCAAAATAAAGCAAGAAAATGAGACTTCGTTACTTTTTATTGCTCAACTTGAAAATTAATTTTTCTAGACCTAGTAGAAAACCCTTAGAAGAAACTTAGATAAAGATAATCAGGCAAAACTTTTTATCAGAACACATAGGTCAATTAGCTTTACTCGATGTTGATACAGTTTCTAAATTGACTCCTTTATGTAATAAGCTTGAAGAAGCTGAATATGTAAAAATTACAACTGGTGGGGTCCACATCACATTATTTTATTTCGAAAAATTTTTTCGGAAATGAAATTTTCGCCTTCCATAGGACAATTTAAACATCATATGACGGCATACGGCAAAACGCTCTTTCAAAAGATCTCCAGAGAAAATTTTATGAAAATCGAGTTTACTCTAAGAGAAAAGGCTCTTGCTTTTTCCGATGATCATTCTTACAACTTCCAGTTACAACATACAGTTTCAAAGGTCCCAGAAGAAATAAAAAATAGAATGTATATAGAGAAAGAATATTATTTCATTGATAAAATAGATCAGTGTTTTCACTTGCATCAGAATATTTCTTAATTATCAATAGTTTTTCTTTAACCAAAAACGCATGATTTACGGAAATTTGCGACACAGGGGGAGCAGAATTTTCAAATCTTCTGTTCAAATGCCTAGCTACTTTCTGATGATCTTGTTTGGTATAATAAAATGTTATAATTTTATCAGAAAACCTTGTTTTCGACCAGTCAAAGAGCCTTTTACAAGTTGAAATGGAATCATTCGTTTTACACGTGAGGCAGTATCTTGCCACTTCTCTCTTGAACACAGCGCCGAGGCCATCCGATGGACCTTTGCCATGAGCTGTTGCATGATGATGCCATTCTGCAGTGATATCAAATTCTGTTTTGTGTTGCACCAGGTTTGATCTGGAACCTGTTTTTGAAGTGCTGTTTTGCACCGTCAGTAAAATAAATTAAATGCTTTGCTCGATGCCTTTTGACGAGATAAGGAACCAGTTGCTTTTGAATTGTAAAAACAGCAGCAGTATCGTGTTTTGTACAATCAGACAGGAATATTAAACTTTCGTGTTCTATCTCTGATTTTTCCTTGTAATAACAAATAATTGGAAATATTGTGCATTGGTCGTTGTTGAAGTGAAATGCTTATTAGGCATTTTGAACTACAAACTTGTAATTTTCAGAAAAATCCACAGCAACTAATATTTCAGCATTCTTCAGATTTTTTTTCCTCATAAAAAGAGGTCTGCTTTTTTGCAATAAATGAGTGAAGTTTCAGAGCTGATAACCTCACATATAGATCCTCTAAAAATTCATCCGAATTTAAGATTTGTTTGATTAACGTTGATATATCAGTTCCAGTCTATGGCGAAAATTGAATTTCAGAAATATCACTATCATTTAATAATGCATGTAAATCGTTCTTAAAGTTATCCGAAGTAGGGCATTAATTGCAGTTGCCTAGATAGCATTTATCGATGGTGTTTGAAAAAGGTGTTATTCTTTGCAAACAATTTCTAACATAAGCCTAACATTCTCGTGTATGGTAAAAACACAAACCCTATGTGTAGCACTACCTCCAGCAAGAATACAATTTTGAGGTCTTAGTTGAGCAAATTTACTAAAACTTACTGCTTGTTGTCGAACTTTTTCTTGGTACAGTGAATAGAGTCCTCTCAAATCTAATAAAAGGAGGCGCCTTTGAATTAAAACTCTACCACCATCAGTTTTAACAGATTTGACGTCGTTTATTTCTGCCATAATTTTGCTATTTTCTTCATAGATATCATAAACTTTTTGCTTCTCGTTATCGGTCAATTTTCTACCGCCTAGGACGCCACCAGTAGACTTTAAATCCAATTCCAATTGCATTCTGGTATAAGAGTGAGAATGCGCAATCGAAGAGGATCGTGTATTGATAACGAAGAAAATTTATCTTTCCGACCTTGTAACATATTTTCCAGCTCGATTTGCCTCTCAGAAAAAGTGAAAGATTCTGAGAAATCTGGAATTATGATAGACTTATCATTCTTGTTAATATCTTCATGAGATGTGAAATATTAAATATCAGAAGGTCGTTTTTTTTCTACAATCAGAACAGATCTTAGCAAACCTAGGTGTTTCGGGAATTGCCTCGGTGGCCTTTTTCATCATAAGGATTACAACATTTGCCACTATGGCTTAAACTTCTACTCCTTTTGCACGTTTTCTTTCGAATCGTAGACATTTTTTAGAAATGAATAATTGAAACTTATAATAACTTATAATCAGGTATGTAGAATGAAGAAGTGAGGTAAGTGTGATAGCCAATTTCTTCGCAGGTCTGTAATAAATTCAAAATGTCAGGTGTTTGATGATCATGTTAGTTAATAATAAAAATATCATGTTATCAATGCTATAAATGAATACAAATGAAAAAGTACGTACGTCGACTGGATTTTTAGCATTAAAAACAAAATTTTTCTTGTTCTACCACGACTTTTTGACATTCGTCATGAATTAAAAAGAGATTGAACATATTCTCGTTTGAATAATCAGCCATTTTATTATCAATCTGCTGTTTTTCACAAATTTTCACTTCAAATTACCAACAATTTTTGTTGAAATATCCAATTCGAATGAACGAAGTGACAATTACATTAATTTTAGGCACCTGTCAGGTGAGCGTAGCCAGTTCAGCTACTTGATTCAAATATTTCAAAGCATCCTCTGTTAGTTCTTGCAAAATCATCAAAATTCAATATATTCTCAAATTATTTCGGAACTATAAGAGATGGGTATAGTACATGCTGATACTATTCCGTCTGAAATTTGACGCTTCATCTGAGGGCGATATAAAAATTGGCACGTGCTATTTAAAAAAATTGAGTTATTGCTGTTTGAAAAAGGCCAAATTGAAAAAATCATACAAAACAACGCAATGAACATTTGACATGTGTAGACCGCTTAAAAACTTCCTAGATCCATCTTCTATCTACCCAAGCAAAAATTATGTCTGTAGTGCAAAAGACCTAAGAGCTACAATTTTTTTAAATGTTCCTCCAAAATCGAGTTTATAACAAAAATAATCAAATCTGTCAAAAGTTTTGACAGATAAGTGCCAACAATTTGGGTATTTTATGCCTTGCTCAAATGTCAGTTCTAGATGTATAATAAAAAATTTAGATTGCCATGTGAAATAACAAAGTGATGACCCACTTCCGGTATAACCGGAAATGGTATCACTTCGAAAATATTTCACTTCAATTGGAAATCGCTAGTTATGGCCGCGTATAAAATTTCAGCTTGATATTGTAATTGGAACTCAAAAAGTTTTTAACGGACGGTCCCGGTGGATATCCCTGTATATTAAAACACTTGCAGCGTTGCCACTTCAAAGGCTTCAAGGCTCCACAAAATATATATCCCTACCATACATATATACAAGGACATTCAGTCGCGGCATCTGCAACTATTTCAACGAATTATTTTGTATATTTCAATGAATATAAGTAAATTTATTAAGCTATCACAACAATTTTTTCAGGGGGGTATTCCACACCCCATAAGACGTTGTTTAGCCTGAGCTCGGACTGAATAAAATCATTTCGGGCTTAACGACATACCGTTAATATTGAAATTGGGCTCAGCAATGACCCTTAATATGTCCATTTATATATTTATATGTATTGATTTCAAGGGATTCCTCTTCAAAAATCTTTGGGATATTGAAAAACTAATCACATATCAGAACTCCTAATTTAGTTTCTATTTTGTATTTGAATGTTGACGACGGTAAAGTATCGTCGAAACGCATTACAAATATAGTTAATATGTTTAAATTGAAATATTTCCTCAATTTATTATATAAAATTCACATATTTCAACTACGTTACATAAAACGAAATCGATAAATCCCTCCAAGGTTCTCAGAAAATTTTCCGAAGCTATCTCAGTTCCGAATTCCTCGATATTACGACACAATGTGTGGAAAATTCTGATTTAGGTACTTGAGATGTCACAAATATTTGATACGGTGGAAATTTTGTCATATTCTGACCACGTTTTGATATGTATAAAAGAAAATTCGTCCATTTTGTTCGAAAAACAAGATGAAACGAAGATCATTCGATTAGAGTATAATTTTTATTCAATATGAATGATTTCATAAATTAAAATTCAGTATTTCGCAAACGGTTCTAGGTATCAAATTCACTTATCTGATTTACTTGGAAAAAGATTATATTGTGCAATTTATTTATCCCCGGTATGTTCTGTTACGGAATTTATTTTCCCTAATTTGAGTACATACAACGATTTTTTGAACTTGCCATTGCCAGCATGAACAAACAATTGAACGCTAATGTAATAACATTTTTATCTACAGATTCCAATTCGGCAATCAATTCTTGTTCAAAGAACAGTATCTAAATCTTTCAACTAAGCATTCTTCGTTCTTCATGAATAACAATGTATAATCAAAATGACAATAATGGAATATTTGTCTTTTATATGCCGAATTCATATCGTCAGACTAATAATTTCCAGATTTGCCAGCAAGGTAATGAATATAAATAGACCACTCCTGGAATATTATGTCTAAGCTTTGAATATTTGCTAAGTGCGAATACAAAGAAAATAACAAACTCTGTATCTCCAGTTCCTACGACCGGAATTCAGAAGCGGGAGTTCTCTGCCTTAATAAATTTGTAGCAAAGGCTCATGTCGAGCTAAAGCTATTTAATATTATTATGGCTAATTTGATGAAAGCGCTCCGACACTATGTTATGAATCATTAACTTCGACGTCGACATTTCAAATGGAACTCGGCTCATTTATGTAAGTTTTTACAGGTAAGGCGAAATACGTTAAGC
Organism: Cryptolaemus montrouzieri; assembly: GCA_013387265.2. Lineage (NCBI taxonomy): Eukaryota > Metazoa > Arthropoda > Insecta > Coleoptera > Coccinellidae > Cryptolaemus > Cryptolaemus montrouzieri. Next base: position 58,366,356 of record JABFTP020000021.1, on the reverse strand, counting down.
GTTCTAGGAAAATCTTCTGACTGGTCTTTTCAATATTTTTGATATTCCCTACACTTTGAATGAAAAGTTAACAGTCTACATCAAGTAATAGAAAAGATACTGAAAATTTTAAAACGTTTGTGATTTCTAATTTTATATATATATATATATATATATATATATATATATATATATATATATATATATATATATATATATATATATATATATATATATTTATATATGGTAATAAAATTTCTATTCACGAGCGTTCTGCTCAAAGGACGTCGGCTTCGCTCGGTAACGATCTGCTCTTGCTTAGATTATTTGTATTTTCTCGTGCTGACATTTTGCATCGCGCATAGGAACTTGTTTACAGAATACCGGATTGATTGCTTGATCTACCAGAAACTTTCGTATCAGTCCGTTGTGTGAGAAATGTGAGGCTATGTGCTATTGTTTCTCAAATAACATGACAGTTGTAACGTGCTAACTTCACTTTGCATGCTTCTTCTATCAATCTTCAATTCCTCTCCATAATTTTCCTAGTATTCTATGTTCTTGTATCCCTTTCATTTACCCGATATTAGAGCGTACTGAGATTGAGACATCCCTTTGTTTCACCCATTAATTTTTTTAGATAAATTTTTGCCATTTTTTTGTGTATGTCAATGAAAAGCACCTTGTATACACATATCAATTAAATATAGTGGCAATTCATATTAAAATTTTTTGAATTTTGACCAAGAATTCAAAGGCAAGTGCTCCCCAATGTTTCAGGGTACTCGTGATTCTACCCAGCAGCCAGGGCTTTCTCTGAATATGAAAACTTATATATTGTTATAAAAATTGGCGCCGCTTTCACTTGTATGTGAATTCCTTGATTAACTTTTAAACACTTGACTGTAAAAGCAGAAAGTGGTTCACATGGTGTTTTATTTTTTTTCAATGTTTATCTGTTGATATTATTATCTTGCGTGAGTGAATATATGAGATATGTTCTCATTCAATTACAGGTTTGTATCCTCTTACCTAACCTAACTTATCATTCTAGTAACATTAAAATTTTCATAATCATTGTCTTTTATTGAATTTTTGACTTAATTCCTCCATTAGACAGTTTAAATTGTTTCTTTCGAAGATTTCCTCAATTTTCTTCTAGTTTTCTTGATATAATAAATCAACTCTTTTTTCATTTTCATTTTCATAAAATATCAAAACATTCATCAATTTTGTTTGAATAATTAAATTTTTATTGTAGTTTCTCATACTGGTTGACATTGACAAATGAATAAACGATTTTCATTTCTATGAATTGGAGCTTTGATATTGGGGAGCTTTTGTGTTTCAGCATCGATTTTCCTCCCTTATTTATGCATTATTTATTTTTTCCCCAACTATGAATTTTTGTTTTCAAATTGTTTCAAATGATACCTTTTTAAAGTTTTGATCATAGTCAAATTATCTTCGAGCTGACATTTAGATTTGCGGAGAGACACCTCCGACTTCCTCAGACGATAAAAGGAAGATGTTGAGAAGATTTCTCGCCCGAGGATCAGGTAATCGAAGTTTTCCTTCAATTGAAGTCACTTACCTAACCTAACCTTTTAAGATGATCAGCAGGGTAATTTCCAATACGTACAAAAATGTCGCATCTATCTGGTCGAATATTCAGGATGTGGCTCTGAGGAAGAAAGTGTTGAGAAATAACTAGGGATGAAACTCCTTGGGTTGGATGGTGAGTTTGCTGACCTGGTAGAGCCTCAAGAAGACGATCCTATTCAACATGGTGTCCCTGCCTCGCAGTCTTCCCCTCTACGCAGCTTATTTAACTCCTCAAGTGGTCAGATCATTGAAAAGGTGCCTATTTTCAAATGGGACCTTAAGAAATTCAATGACAGAAGATCTCTCATTGAATTTTTAGAATTGATTGATTCACTTAATTCATCAAGGGGTTGTACGCAGACATTTTCGAGACTGTCCCTAATTTATTCGAAGGAAATGCATGGGTTTCAGGCATAATGGCCATATAAAAAGTAAATTTACCGATTTGAGTGATTTGGTAGGATGTTAAAAACGAGTGTTTCTTCTGGAGAGCTATGATAGAAATTTGTTGGAGAATATCAGAGCGTTCGAACAAGAAGCTAGCGAGCATGTCTTCAATTTTATTTCGTCTATCGAGGCACAATTTAACCGCCTTAATAACCCTGTTTTGGAAAAAGACATGGTGAATATTATTAGAGATAATTTGTGAGCAGATTATGTCAAGGCCTTAGTTCTTCATTACATAGACGATTTGGCACAACTATCATCTCTGTGTACGCGTATTAAGGATACCTTACAGTTGTTAAAGTCTCCGTAATTTTGATTTTCAAATTTAAATGTTTCGGAAGTATCTACTTCCAGAAATTAACTTGTTGGAACTGTAGGAAATCTAGCCATGTTTATTCAGAGTGCAGTAAAAAGAGAACGATTTTTCACTTCTATTATGGTAAAACACGGGTTAAGAAAATTAATTTTCCCTAGTGAAGGTAAGACCAAGTCCCAGTTCTCTCGACATTGCAGGAGCTTCCGGTCATGGAAAGTCGAGAAACAATGGAAATTGAAGCTTATTTGTCTTTCTTACTCACCATTTAATAAACCCTCATTCGCTCATCTAGATTGTAAGAATTTGAATCTTCAGAATTTTTCATATGATGTTTCATCTATTTCCAATTGAGGGGTTATTGTTATACAGACGGCGAAAACTCTATCTGAATAAGAAAAATTGCTCCTAAATAATGTTATTGAATGTTTTAAAGACATTGGTCCTTATAACCGACTAGGCCGTACGCATCTGTATACGCATCACATTGATACTGGTGCCTCCAAACCTATAAGGCAATGCCAATATCGATTGTCTCCAGCAATGCAGAAAATCTTGAACTGCAAGACTGACAGAATGTTGCGGCAAGGTATCATTATGTAACTGAAAACGCCTTCTCCTTGATTGTCGCCTCTTTGGTTAGTTCCAAAGAAAGATGGTACTTATCGTATCTGCTTCGATGGCAGGAAATTAAATTCAGTTTGAGTTCTGGACGGTTACCTCATGCCTTTAATTGATTCTATTATTTCTAAAGTAAGAGAAGCTAAATTTTTTTCTTCAGAAGATTCAAAGTCCGCTTTTTTTTCAAATTCCTTCGAATGAAGAATCCAAAATCAAAACTAGATTTGTTGTTGCAGGAAGGGGTTTATTTTGTTTCAATGTGTTACCTTTTGGTTTGAACTCGCTCAGGCTATGTATCGATTGATGCATATTGTAATTGGTTCTGCCCTAGAACTTTTTTTACTATCTTGATGATATCATTGTTGTAACTACCGATTTCATTACCCACATTAATTTCCTTAAACAACTTTATGAACGCCTAAGGAACGCTAATCTCACTATCAATTTCTCTGAGTCGCAGACTCTCTAAAATTTCTATGATATCTTGTTGATAAACAAGGCTTAAGAACCGATCCTGAAAAGGTCGACGCCATCTTGGTGGTTTAGAACATCCTATCGCATATTGTAGTAAAACTTTGAATAATTGTCAAAAGGAGTACAGCACTACGGAAAAAGAACTATTAGCTGTTCTTTATGGTACAGAGAAATTTCGGTCTTATGTCGAGGCTTATTTTCATAAGGAATCCGTCGCCTCGATTGTCAAGGTGAATTGTCAGGTTATCATGTTTTCAATTCGAGTTAGTTCACCGTTGTGGTTCAGAGAACAAAATGGCTGTTGATGATTATTTCTAGAAATACCGAAGTTTCACATTTGAATTTGTCACAGTTCAAGTTGGATATGCATTACCGCAGGTTACTCAGTAGAGTCACTGACAATCCTTTCCTTCTTTTGTAGTTGCGAATGATGTATTGTATAAACAAGTTTTTTCTAGAACTCACCCGGCAGATATTATATTTGATTGGAAAATAATTGTACCTGAATCGCACGTCTTAGAAGTCATTAAGATGTTTCATGACCTGGAAACCTCCGTTCATTTTGAATATTTTGAAACACTTAAAAGAATTTTTGGAATATATTATTGTTCGAAGATGCGACATTCAGAATTGAGTTATGTTAGGAGATGTAAAGTTTATGCGGATAGCAAAGCAAGTTATTTATCTCAAGCTGGACTTATAGGACAGTACGGTAATATAAATTTTGCTTTCCAACTCATTAGAGCTGATCTTTTGGGTACATCCCATGTCTAAAGGTACGTCGCGTAATATTCGATTTCTTGAAATTCAAGTTTTTCTTATTTTTGGTCTTCCACAAATCATTGTTCTTGATAATAGAGTCCAATTTAAGTCTAAAGAAATCAAAAACCTCATTGAGGAATACCATGACCAGAAAATTTTGTATAACGCCCACTTTTATCCTCAAGTTAATCCCACAGAACGCGTTAGGACTATTACAACAGCTATTAGGTCATACATCCACGAAAATCAAAAACTTTGGGACCAAAGTATCTTCAAAATAGCTCAAGTTATATGTTAAGCAGTTCATTGAGTGAACAAGCTCTCATCCTCTTTTATGATTTTTTGTCGTAATGTTGCGGTAGACTGGCGTTTCTTCAGAAGCCCCGCTGAGAATAACAAGAATGATGTGGAGATAATAAGCTCTTCGATGAGAATTTAATACTTAGTGTACCAGATTTTGTGTTCTGATGTAAGAAAGCGTCGGTATCCTTATTATGTGATTAATTCAAAGCGATACAACCTCAGAAGACGTTCCAACAGATTTTATGTGGGGGATAGAGTTTGGAAACAGAGCTTCGTTTTGTCTAAAGGTGTAAATAATTTTTCAGCTGAGCTTGCTTCCAACTCTGTGCCCTGTGTGATAAATAGAGTGATTTCTCCGTTAGTATAAAATTTTAAGGACATACAAGGTAATGATTTGGGGAATTTTCATGTTAAAGATCTTAAGTCAGATGATTCTGATAGTATTTGTTCAGATGGGAAAGACTATCATTGTCCTCAATTTTAGTTTTCGAGTCTATTTCGGTATTTGTCTAATCTTGTCGCTTTCCTAAAACAGACCGTATCGTTTTGTTGTATGATCCATTGATAGACCGGGCGCTAGAGGTAAGTGAGTATGCATAATGTGAGTACCGAATTTCGCCAATGAAAAATAGTTCGAAAATAAATATGTTCGAACTATTTCCAACTGTTTGAATTGCTCATTATTTATATCAAGGTTTCCTAAAGGCATGAGAGCTGTTTGTACAAAATGTTGAAACGCAGCTTTCAAACTTCGCATTTTACTTCCAAATCTGCTAGTAGTGTCCCAACCACTTACATGTGGTAATGCTGGTAAAATGTTTTATCCAGGTATGCAGGAGCTGAATGGCACGCTAGAAAATATTTCTTTGGGTGAGAACCGTTAAAATATAGCCGAGGCAATAAACCAATACATCTGTATCAGCGCTGATTATGATCATATGAGCAGATTGACTCCTTACTGCGTGAAATATGTGGCAAAACATTCTTGAATCAGCTTCTGAATGGTTCTGGTGTCTGTGTCTCAGTAACTGTAAGAAAAATATCATAAAATACATATTGTGCTCTTCTAAAATAGTTCTAGATCAACTTCCTGTTCGTCTTACATAAAAATCTCCCATGTTTGCGGTAATGTTCCATTTTCTAATAATATTTGAACCAAATTTCAATCACGTAAATAGCTACTAGGTACTAATTCTATTTCAAATAATTCTTGGCGTACTGTTTTAGCAGTATGAATGATTTTGTTTTTGAATTGATGTTCCGAAAATGTTTTATATTTCCGTCAATGGTATATTTCCCAAAAACGCCAATGATGATTTTGATCTATCACTTGGATGAGAAAATAATATATTTTCCCCAAATTGATAAATAAATAGTGATCGCACTACAGGATTTTCGATCACTGGACCCTCAATTTATGTAAGTACATCGAGTGGCTGAGCTAAGAAGCGCACTTCAAAATAATGTGTTGCCAACTGGTCTTTAATTGCATGTATTAGTTTGTCAAATGCATCGTTGAGTATTTCTTTAGGAATCTGATTTGCAGGTCGACAAGCTGAAATCAAGGTAACAATGTTTGTGATACCTCATTTCGATAGCAAATAAATCTTAAGCGCGTACTAAGTTCAGTGAAAACGTTGTCTTATTTTATTCGTGTAGTACTAAAAATTTTTTTCTGCTGCTGAAATTTAGGAGCATAAATGTAGTTGCTCATCTTGGTTTCTTGTTACCTTTTTACAAAATATTCATTTCAAAGTTCTTTCTCTCGCTGCCGGTATCCTTGATGACGAACAATATTTTAGAGTACGCTTCTCCACGCTTGCACAAGAAGTTGCAGCAGACACTTTTTCTTCTTCTTTATACAAAGAAAGTTCTCGAAGCCAATTATATTGGTGAGGATAAGAATCCTCACCAATATAATTGGCTAATAGCCTTGGTACCATGAAAATTCTTGTTTTGTAGAGTTCGGATTATATAGTTTTGAAACTTCTTAATAATGCTGTTTTTTCCTTTATCTGCTGCTTCTTCAATATTGAGCAGCTTTTCTGACCGGGGTTTTTTCACTAAATCATTTGAGTTGTCACTAAATAGGCAGAATTGTTTGTTAGGTTGTCTTCGTTTCAAATTAACCACTATTAACGACATTTCTACCAAACATAGAAGAGGAGCATGTGAAGGGAGATCAGAGGGGCCATAACATCTGGTGGCACGATGTGTTTTGTTAATATTTAGGGTGTCAGGTATAAGAATCCGGTCAAAGTTACCGATACTCGGATTTTGCATTCTGACTTACCTCTGGTGCCTGCATTATTAACCAAGTTACCGTAGTAGGATGATCATACGAAAATTTATCTTTGACTTTTCCTTTTTTTTCAATGCTTTTTTATTCCGCTCGAGTAGAGAAATGAGTTTCTTTACTTGCGTTTGTTTCTTGCTCGCATGACATTCATTTTTGAGTACCCTGTTGGTTAGGTCTATTCAGTTTTCGGTATGCGAATTAATTAGTCGTCTTACATACTACGATTCGTTTTTCATATTGTCGAGAATGTAATTAGAATCATCATTATTCCAGAAGTTAAATTGCATGTTATTGTTTCCCTCCCGATTATTAACATTTCGTTAAACGCGAGTAGTTAGTTAACTTTCTCTGGATTGATTCATACTTTTATTTTTGGTTTCTTAATGTTGCTTACAGACTGTTGGACTATGCCATTATCGGTTATATTTCTTTAATGCGCAGTTTTCAACTTACTTGTTAGTTTGAGGTTACCTTTATTTTTTTAGGAGCAACCTTTGTTTAGGTCTGCATCCTGTATCTTATCATTGATGGCTCTTTGAGTAAGTATCTTGCCTGGCGGCGTTTGTCGGAGCACCCTTTGTTTAGGTCTGCTCAATTATCGTTTTGCTCAGAGTTGCACTTCGTTGTGCCATGTGGAGCAGTTTTTTCTAAAGTACTGTTTCTATAATCAGAAATAAATTTGGGAGAATCATGAGAGAATAAAGGATACAAAATACATTTTTATCACTTCAGAGTGGGTCCTCTTGTATGGAATTCCATGATTTTTCCTGAGTAATCGCCTACACGCCATTTCAATTCTTCTTCGTCTATGTCCCATGTAATTTCAGAAATTCAATTTTGACCCGATCATGGAATATTACATCCAACAATGTCATAACGTTTCACCGATCATTACCGTTTTCGTATTACAATATCTTTTGTAGGCCTCGGTTTTTTATTACATTTTGTTACCTGGCTAATACAATTTTTTTTGGTTACGATATCATACTTCTATTTCATATTCTATTTGAAATATAACGTATTGATTATTACCGACTTGTAACTTGACTTTTATATTTAGGTAGATATAGATATAGATCTCAACATTATCGTTATTTAACATTTTCTTGTTCTCTCGTTCTTTTTTTTTCTTTTCGCTCTTCACTCCAATGAGCCACAATCTGTTAATTATAAGTTGAATTATTGTATATTCCTTTTTTTTTGAAATATTGTAAGTAAACAGAACAGGCGCATTAAGGGTGTGAGAATTCTCAATTGGCAATCCTTGGTTTGACCTGGAAGACTAGGCAAACCCAGACGTCTGGAAATAGGAACGACCCGTTTAACAACTTGAAGAACCCTAAAAGGATAACCGATATTAGAGCATACTGAGATTGAGACGTCCCTTTATTTCACGCCCTGATTTTTTTAAATAAGATTTTCTCCTTTTTCTGTGTATGTCAATGAAATATCACCTTGTAGATACATATCTATTAAATATAGTGGAAATTGAAATTGAAATTGTTTGAATGATGACTTGGGATTCAGATATAGGTGCTCTGCAATTTATCAGGGTACTCGTGACTACCGAGAAGCCTAATTCTCTAATTATAAAAATTTATATATTGTTATACAGTGCCTTGATCAATCATAGAATGCATATACAACCAAGTACCATAATAACGCAGTGTACTTCTGACGAGAAATTCTATCAATCGAAATATCATAAAATGTTCGTGACAATATTGGTCAAAAAATTTGAAGTAGCACCCCCATCAATTGTTCGGACGAATTCTGCCGTTTTGGACGAATGCCTTCTATTGGTCTCATACATCTTGAACAAATCACACGTTAATCCGAAGAATGATTTCCTGTTTTTGCTCAAGTTGTGCCTACAATATAATTATCTCAAATTTAATAACAAATTTTAAGACCAAACTTACAGCCTACCGATGGGATCTCCATCGAGCCCTTTAGTAGCTGACACATTCATGGCGTGTATAAATAATATCAGATTAAATTCCTCTAAGTCAAAATTTGTACATTTTTGGCATAGATAGATATTAAATTCGAAATAGATATAGAAGTCGATAATCAGAAATTGAAAATGAAGAGAGTACCATGAGATATATAATCTTTAGTGTACCACAAGGTACAGTACTGGGTCCTGTTCTGTTCATATTGTACATGAACAGTCTTCTATTAATCGAGAGATAAGGTAAAATTGTATTTTTCGCTAATGATGCACTCTTCCAAATATGGGTAGTCTTCATTTTGATACGAATACACATATACCTGAAACAGAAAACATAAAATATCTAGGTGTTATATTCGACAGAAATATGAAATGGGACAAACATATTGTACTATTGAACAAAATATTGAAGGGGCTTCTCGGAAAGTTCAGGAATATGAGGAAATCTCTTGACATAGAGGATATTAAAATTCTGTATTATGCACTGTCTCAATCACAAATATCATAGGGCATACTGGGTTGGGGGGTGCATATACAGTGTGTTCCAACGAAAATTTGACCCCCCCTATAACTCCGAAATGAGTAACATTAGCGAAAAACACCAAGACACGTCGATTTTTGTTTCGAGGGGGAGCATTTTTCGAAATAATTCGAAACTTGTCAGATCAACCCCCTACCCCCAGCAACCCTAATTTCGAAATTCATCATGAGGAATAAGGGTCGAGTGGCACCTTACTGAAAAGGTCTGTCAATTATTCATTCTGATTTGTCATTTTTAGAATTTTAAATTAACATACAGGGTGTCCCAACCGAGGGTAAAGTTGAATTCCTGCATATCCCAAATACTAAATGAAATCGATTTATTTTGGCATAATGCAAGCGCAGGTTTATGCTCGGTCTAGAAAAACGACCTACACTTGTGAATTTGGAGTTGGTGCAATCAACCCCCTATTTCCAGCATCCCCAACTCAAAAATCATTCGTTGGAAAGGTATTTCAATTTTCTCTTCGAATTTGGTATTTTCGAAATTCAGAATCAGCATACAGGGTGTCCCGGAGCAGGAACACTGAAAACCCAAATAACTTTTTGAAACTGGTTCATTTCGGTATAATCTAGAACATGTTTATGTTTGATTCGAGAATAAGACTCTCTTGCGTGAATATGGAATTTTTGCAATCAATCTCTTCCATTCAGCATCCCCAACTCAAAAAATCATACAAGTGATTACAGGTTGAGTGGCAAAGTTCCAGAAAGATTTTTCTATTTTCTGAATCACTGAGGCATTGGTTTCAGTTTGGCAATCGAGGTTTTCTGGCGTGAGGATCAGGATGAGGGATGATGGAGAAACTGATTGGATGCTCATCTAAACAGGAAAACGAGATTTATTGAACTTGTATTCAATTGAAAACAAAAACTAACTTGATTATTACAACAATTGTTCAAAATGACCTCCGCCCACCTCCATACAGTTATACAGACGATTTTCGAACTCTCTTCTCACATTAGCGAAAACTTCAGGAGTCAAAAGTCGGCATTCTGTGATAATCCTCATCCGCAGCTCCTCCAGGTTTTCTGGTCTTGGGGCATAAACTTTAGATTTTAGATGGCCCCACAAAAAAAATCTAGGATTTAAATCTAGTGACCTGGCTGGCCACTCAACAGGTCCTCTTCTACCAATCCACCTTCCTGGGAAATTTTCGTCTAAATATTGGCGCACCCGAGCATCATAATGCGGAGGAGCACCGTCTTGTTGAAAACGCATTTCGTCCTCAGAAAGAGTTGGATCGTTCTGTAAAATTTCTGTCAATCTAGGATGTATGTGTTCCTCTAACAACTGTAGGTAGCCATTTCCATTCAGATTACCCTCAATAAAGAAAGGCCCAACTAGATGATTGCCAAAATTCCTGCCCAAACGTTCAACTTCTGAGGCCTTTGCGTGTGGGCCTCTCTAAACCAATGAGGATTCTGTGTGTCCCAATATCGACAATTATGTCTATTCACTTCACCACTGAGCATAAAGGTGCTTTCATCAGAAAAACAGATGTTATTCAGAAAATTTGGATTAGCGTTTAGGTTTTCACTTAGATTTTCACAAAACTGTAAACGACGATCTGGATCATCTTCGTTTATTTCATGCACTAATTTTACCTTGTAGGGTGAAATTTGTGATGTTTCACGATTCTATGGACAGTTGTAGCTGATACACCAGTCAGACGAGATAGTTTTCTGATCGAAGTAGTATTCTCCATTTGTAGATGACCCACTACTGCCACTTCCGTTGCCTCATTTCTGACAGGACATGCCACTTCATGTTTTTGTTTGCCACCGAACCCGTAGCTAGGAATTTGTCAACCAAATATTTAACGTACTGGTGACTGACTCCCTTTCTCTTTCAGGATGGTTCCTATCGAATATCCTTGCCGTTTCTTTGGCACAACTGTTATTTCGAAAATACGTCGATACAATTTCGACCCTTTCCTCAGTGGAATAAACCATTTTCAGATTAATTTCAACTGACGAACAACAACAATAATGAGGAACTGATCTGAATAATAATAATATTTCATTGCAAAAATGAGAAATAACAGATGACTGCACGCCAGATGGAAATGAAAAAAATGTGAACATTTTCAATGCAGAAATCAGCTTTATTTCTTCGTAATTGATGCTCAACACATCGTACCCCAATACTTTTAACAGTTTAGAATTAATTTTAGTTGATAATTTCAAATGACGATATTGAATTTTTCGAAAGCGACATCCTGTATGGAGAGCCGAACTGAATGAAATGCTTTAATCATTCTGGAATTCAAAAACTTTCTGAAGATATGCCACTTGAATTATTTGTATGATTTTCAAGTTGGGGATGCTGAATGGAAGGGTTGATTGCAAAAATTCTATAACCACACAAAAAGTCCTATTCTCGGATCAAACATGTTCTCGTATACCGAAATGAACCAGTTTCAAAAAGTTATTTGGATTTTCAATGTTCCTGCTTCGGGACACCCTGTATGATGATTCTGAATTTCGAAAATACCAAATTCGAAGAGAAAATTGCAGTACCTTTCCAACGAGGTGCCACTTGACCTATTATCGATCGAATGATTTTTGAGTTGGGGATGCTGGAAATAGGGGTTGATTGCACCAACTCCAAATTCACAAGTGTAGGTCGTTTTTCTAGACCGAGCATAAACCTGCGCTTGCATTATGCTAAAATAAATCGATTTCATTTAGTATTTGGGATTTCCAGGAATTCAACTTCACCCTTGGTTGGGACACCCTGTATGTTAATTTAAAATTCTAAAAATGACAAATCAAGGTGGAGAATTGACAGATCTTTTCAGTAAGGTGCCACTCGACCCTTATTCCCTATGATGAATTTCGAAGTTAGGGTTGCTGGGGGTAGGGGGTTGATCTGAGAAGTTTCGAATTATTTCGAAAAATGCTCCCCCTCGAAACGAAAATCGACGTGTCTTGGTGTTTTTCGCTAATGTTACTCATTTCGGAGTTAGAGGGGGGGTCAAATTTTCGTTGGAACACACTGTATATGCTATCTGAAGAGTGTGTATGTAATCTAAAATGGTTATCAAGAATCGTATATCACAAGAAACTTACCTTTTCAAGTGACGAATTATACAGAATATCTGGTGTCATGGACGTCCATCGAATATTTTCATTGAAGATACTCTCACAAATCTCTCAACACAAAATATAAATTGGCATTTTGAAACACGGTTATTCAACAAGGAATAAATCTTTCAGATTCGAGACACTTAGAGCAAATAAAACAATAGGGCAAAGATGTTTTATGTATGTGGCACATAGAATATATTCAATAATTCCTGAGCGAGTAAGAAACTTATTCAAGACCAACAAGAGCAAGAACAAAATATAGAATTCATATTAGTTTCGTTTTAATTTTTGAATTCGCTAAGGAAAGAAAATGAAATTGTTTAGGTTTCATATCATATTCACAGAAGCTTATTGTTTATAATTATCTCTGCGATTTATGTTTGTTTAGATAACTGTTGTATACATTATGCAGTACTGAATAAACCTTATTATTATCGTGGACTTATGCACTATCTCAGCTGTTAGCTGGATATAATTTACGTTTCCCAGATTGAGCAATCAAAGGAATAGGCTCGATTACAATATACTTGACATTAATTTCCTAACTATCGTACATTTATTAATAACTACAGCTTTTTGCATTTCTATATAGGTATTCTTATGGAATTCTAATTTCTTGAGGCTATCATGCAAAGTTTTGGGTATTAACCCAATACGATGACAGGAACAATATCTATTTTATCAAGGTGCCACATCTGCATGATCTCAATAGCAAGGTCTGTGTATTTGGACATTTTCTTCTGGAACTTGTTCAGCACGTTACTATTATTTGGTATGGCAACATTCACCAGCATTGCTGTTCTGGCTCTCTTATCATACACCGTTATGCCCGGTCGATTATTCGTCACCATTTTGTCAGTGATAACATGCCTGTCGTAGTATGATTCATTTTCCAATACGGGCGCCGGTTGATACTTGTAATATGGCTGGGAGGCATTCCGAAGTCCGTACTTGTGTGCAAAATTCTGGTGGATGATGTTTACTTGATTATGCCAGTGAAGATAATCCATATTGGAAAGTTGTTCGCATCCGGACGTAATATGCTGCATAGTCTTCAATCTTATATGGCATTTTCTGCGCTTATCTGTTTGTAATGTTCCGTCCTTAATTATGAATTTTTTGTTGTTGTTTGTAGCAATGACATGGTCTTGAATGGCTATGAGGAATCCTTCTGTTTCCGCGAAGAGTTCTCCTCTCATCAACCATTTGATGAAAGCTTCTTTGTAGATGTGTGGTTGATTAATATCATGAAGAGTTCGTCCATGCAATTCCTTTGTAGACCATTGGTCTTGTTTTTCATATCTGATAGAAACGGTAGATTCAGCAGGTCTTCACTGGTATCAAGGTTTAGAGGTGTATATCCCCTACCAGCCAACAATACTACTCTGTGGAGGTCAGAAGTTAGAGCTTTTGCAGAAAAGAATTCTCTGAGATTTTTTATCTGTTCGGTATGTTAGTTGAAAATATCCATCAATCCGCGTCCTCCATCTTTTCGCTTTAAAGTTTTTCTTACCACAGACGATTTTGGATGGTGATTACTGTACTTTGTCAGCATCATTGGGGTTTGCCTTTGGATATCATCCAGTTCTGTCTTAGTCCATCTGATTACTCCAAATAAGTAAAGCAACACTGGAATGGCGTTGGTGTTAATTGCTTTGACTAGATTGCCCCAGTTCAACATTGACTTCAGCACACTCTTCAGAATCTGACTGTACTCTGAACGAATCTTCTCCTTTGCCTGTTTTTGGTCTAGCAATCTGACTTGTTGGTAGCCCAGATATTTGTACGTTTCGCCATCTTTCATACACTGTATGATTTCACCTTTTGAGAGTTGTGTTTCACCATCTATGACTTTCACTCTTTGAATGTTCACGGTTTTACATTTGTCAATCCCGAATTGCATATGAACATCTGCAAAAAGCTTCCTGACAACTCCCAGCAGACCATCCTATTGCTTTTTGTTCGAAGCATATAATTTGACCCTAAATCCGTATGCTTTATAGTCTCCGATCTTATATGGCATTTTCTGCACTTATCTATTTGTAATGTTCCGTCCTTAATGATGAATTTTATGTAGTTATTTGTAGCGATCACTTGTTCTTGAATGACCATAAGGAATCCTTCTGTCTCCGTGAATAATTCTCCTTCCATCAACCATTTGTTGGATGCTTCTTTGCCGATGTGTGGTTTATTATTCTCATGCTGATGTCGTCCATGCAATTCTTTTCTTGACCATTGCTCTTATTTTTCAATATCTGGTAGGAACGGTAGAGAAGAATTTTCTAAGATTTTTTATCTGTTCGGTATGTAAATTGACAACATCTATTCATCCGCGTCCTCCTTCTTTCCGCTTCAAAGTTGTTCTTATCACAGACCATTATATTACATTTGCCGAGAACTCACTGACAGTTTTCAGCAAATCATCCAATTGCTTCTCGTTCGAAGCATATAATTTGATGTCATCCATATACAGCAGGTGGGAGATTGTATGATAATTCCTTTCTGCTTGTATCCTAAATCCGTATCCTGTTCTATTGAGCATTGAGAACAATGGGTTCATTGCTAAACAGAACCATAGTGGCCTCAAAGAGTCCCCTTGAAAAATTCCACGACGTAAGGGCATCTCGTCGGTTTTAATTGATTTATTGTCCATGTTGACCTGCAGAGACGTGCCCCAGTGTGTCATTGTTGTCTTCAAGAACTCTACCAGGGCTGGGTGAATTTTGTATATCCGCAATACTTCAACAAGCCAAGAATGGGCGGTACTATCGAATGCCTTCAGATAATCGAGAAAAGCTGAATGAACATTCCAATGCCCTACGTGTTCCTGTTTCATTATCACAGAATCGATGATGAATTGTTCCTTGCACTCGTGATGTTTCTTCCTGCATCCTTTCTGCTCCTCTGCTAATATATTGTTGTCGTCAAGGTGTTGGTATATTCGATTGGATATGCATGAGGTGAGTACTTTGTAGAGTGTTGGCAGGCAAGTGATTGACCTATATTGAGACAGATCCTGTGTTCTATCGCTCTTAGGTAGCATATATGTTAAGCCTTGTATTAGGAAAGTGGCTGTTTTCTTGGGATATTGAAGAACATACGTGAGCTGTTTCGCTAGGGCTCCATGGAGCTTATCAAACTTCTTGTACCAGTAGTTGTGGATATTATCTATACCTGTGGCCTTCCAATTGTTGGTCGCTCGAACTACTGTTGTGATTTCTTCCTCCGTTATTCCATCGAAGTCCATATGTCTGATATCGAGGCGTTCTTTTTCATTCATGATCCATTCCGCATCTCTAGTGTGTTCTTTGGGGTTCGACCATAGTGATGACCAATAGTCGGTCAAGCACTGTGCGTCAGGAACTTCTCTGTTATTGTTGGTCGCAGTTTTGTTATTTCCCTTATGAAAATTGGCTGCGTTTTGGAGGAACCTTTGGTTTTGGTGTTTCCTTTTCAGTAGACTTGACGTATCTTGAAAGCCTCTTTTCTTTTGCTTGGAGTTTCTGTTCCACAGTGTCCATATACACGTCGATGTCTTGTTTGTGATCAGGGTGTTTTGTGTTCGTCCCAATTTTCCTCTAAATTTTGCGTATATGTGATTTCAGGCGCCTTGAGGGTTTTCTGTTTCTCAGGAATTCTGCGAGGCGACCGATTTCTGCTCTATTATTATCATTATTCCTCTCCAGTCGTTTTTGCCATGGTGATTTTCTGACGCTTTTTGGCTCAGCTTGAATCAGAGTTGTGGAGATTTGTTGTTTTTGAAGTCGAAGAACCGCTACTGCTCCACAGTAAATCAAAGTGTGAATCTTCTCCAAAGTGGTCTGGTCGGTATATTCTTCAAACACTGAGTTTACGCTTGCTAACGCTTTTATTATTATTATTAATGTGGACTTATGCACTATCTCAGCTGTTAGCTGGATATAATTTACCTTTCCCAGATTTAGCAATCAAAGGCAATAGGCTCGATTACAATATACTTGACACAAATTTCCTAACTATCCTACGTGTATTAAGAATTACAGCTTTTTGCATTTCTATATAAGTATTCTTATGCAATTCTAATTTCCTAAGGCTATCATGCAAAGTTTTGGCTGTTAAACCAGTCGAGGATACGATGACAGGAACAATATCTATTTTATCAAGGTGCCACATCGGCTTGATCTCAATAGCAAGGTCAGTGTATTCGGACTTTTTCTCCTGGAACTTGTTCAGCACGTTGTTATTATTCGGTATGGCGACATCCACCAGCATTGCTGTTCTGGATCTCTTATCATACACCACTATGTCCGGCCTATTATTCGTCACCATTCTGTCAGTGATAACATGCCTATCGTAGTATAATCTGATAGAGTCATTTTCCAATAAGGGCGCCGGCTGATACTTGTAATATGGCTGGAAGGTGTTCCGAAGTCAGTACTTGTGTGCAGGTTTCTGGTGGATAATGATGCACACTTGATTATACCTGTGAAGATACTCCGTATTGGCCAGTTGTTCGCATCGGGACGTAATATGCTGTATAGTCTCCGATCTTATATGGCATTTTCTGCACTTATCTGTTTGTAATATTCCATCCTTGATTATAAATTTTTTGTAGTTGCTTGTAGCGATCACTTAGTCTTGGATGGCCATAAGGAATCCCTGTGTTTCTGCGAATAATTCTCCTTTCATCAACCACATGTTGGAGGCTTCTTTGTCGATGTGTGGTTGATTAATCTCATGGTGATGTCGTCCATGCAATTCTTTTCTTGACCATTGCTCTTGTTTTTCAGTATCTGATAGGAACGGTAGATTCAGCAGGTCATCTCTGGTAGCACGATTTAGTAGCGTATATCCCCTATCGGCCAACGATGCCACTCTATGAAGGTCAGAAATGAAAGCTTTTGCTGAGAAGAATTCTCTGAGATTTTTTATCTGTTCGGTGTGTAAATTGACATCATCTATTATTCCGCGTCCTCCTTCTTTCCGCTTCAAAGTTGTTCGTATCACAGACGATTTTGGATGATGATTGTTGTACTTTGGCATTATCGTTCGGGTCTGCCTTTGAATATCATCCAGTTCTGTCTTAGTCCATCTGATTATTCCAAATGAGTAAAGCAACACTGGAATGGCGTAGGTGTTAATTGCCTTGACTAGAGTCCCTGAGTTCAACATCGATTTCAGTACAGACTTCAGACGCTGACTGTATTCTGAACGAATCTTCTCGTTTGATTGTTTTTGGTCTAGCAATCTGGTTTGTTGACATCCCAGATATTTGTATGTTTCTTCATCTCTCATGCACTGTATAATATCACCGTTTGGAAGTTGTGTTTCACCATCTATGACTTTCCCTTTTTGAGTGTTCAGGGTCTTACATTTTTTAATCCCAAATTCCATATGAATATCTGCCGAGAACTCACTGACAGTTTTCAGCAAATCATCCAATTGCTTCTTGTTCGCAGCATATAATTTGATGTCATCCATATACAACAGGTGGGAGATTGTATGATAATTCCTTTCTGCTTTTATCCTAAATCCGTATCCTGTTCTATTGAGCATTGAGGACAATGGGTTCATTGCTAAACAGAACCAAAGTGGACTCAAAGAGTCTCCTTGAGAAATTCGACGACGTATGGGTATCTCGTCGGTTTTAATTGATTTATTGTTCATGTTGACCTGCGGAGACATGCGCCAGTGTGTCATTGTTGTCTTCAAGAACTCTACCAGGGCTGGGTAAATTTTGTATATCTGCAATACTTCAACAAGCCAAGAATGGGCGGTACTATCGAATGCCTTCACATAATCGAGAAAAGCTGAATGAACATTCCGATGCCCTACTTGTGCCTATTTTATTATCACAGAATCGATGATGAGTTGTTCCTTGCACCCGTGGTGTTTTTTTCTGCATCATTTCTGCTTCTCTGCTAGTATATTGTTTTCGTCAAGGTGTTGGTATATTCGATTGGATATTCATGAGGTGAGTATTTTGTAGAGTGTTGGCAGGCAAGTGATTGGCCTATATTGAGACGGATCCTGTGTTCTATCGCTCTTAGGTAGCATAAATGTTAAGCCATGTGTTAGGAAAGTGGCTGTTTTCTTGGGATGTTGAAGAACATACGTGAGCTGTTTCGCTAGGGCTCCATGGAGCTTATCAAACTTCTTGTACCAGTAGTTGTGGATATTATCTATACCTGTGGCCTTCCAATTGTTGGTCGCACGAACTACTGTTGTGATTTCTTCCCCCGTTATTCCATTGAAGTCCATATGTCTGATATCGAGGCGTTCTTTTTCATTCTTGATCCATTCCGCATCTCTATTGTGTTCTTTGGGGTTGGACCATAGTGATGACCAATAGTCGGTCAAGCACTGGGCGTCAGGTACTTCTCTGTTATTGTTGGTCGCAGTTTTGTTATTTCCCTTATGAAAATTGGCCGCGTTTTGAGGAACCTTTGGTTTTGGTGTTTCCTGACTTGACGTATCTTGAAAGTCTCTTTGCTTTTGCTTGGAGTTTCTGTTTCAAAGTGTCCATTACACGTCGATGTGTTGTTTGTGATCAGGGTGTTTTGTGTTCGTACCAATTTTCCTCTAAATTTTGCGTATATGTGATTTCAAGCGCCTTGAGGGTCTTCTGTTTCTCAGGAATTCTGAGAGGCGACAGGTTTCTGCTCTAATATTATCAATATCCTTCTCCAGCCGTTTTTGCCATGGTGGTTTTCTGACGCTTTTTGGCTCAGCTTGAATCAGAGTTGTGGAGATTTGTTGTTTGTGAAGTCGAAGAACCGCTACTGCTCCACAGTAAATCAAAGTGTGAAACTTCTCCAAGGTGTTCTGGTCGGTATATTCTTCATACACTGAGTTTACGCTTGCTAGAATGATATTGGTGTTCTTGTTCGTCTTGAGTTTGGGCAGTTTAGGTCTTTTAGTTGGGTTATTACCACCGAATTCGGTTATTGCTCTGTTGAGTTCTGACCTTGCTAAATACATATATTCGTTCTGCTGATTCGGCTCAGGAGGGCGTTCCATGTTAATATTCGTTTCCCTGGCTTCGATGTTATCTGTAACCCTTTCATTGACTCCAGCAGGTATACCGTTAAGAGTATCATTTTCGCCTCTGAGTTCCATTATGACCTCTTCTTGTAAGCTTTGCAGCGTTTCTGAAGAAAGTAGCCTGTTTTTAACGATTGTTCTTCGTTGATCCGAAATTCTCTGGCTCGGATATGTGCTGTAATTCAGGATATTTTTCTATGAACGCATGATGTAACGCGTATCTGTATGCTGTCATTTCCGATTCCAAGTTTGTAATCTTGTAATAGGAACGCATAATGAAGGTATTCAATTCTGGAGTCCACTTCATGCGTTTCCTAGGGAGTCCGGCTCTCGTGGTCGTAGGCATAATGGCTTGCGCCGCCATTGAAACATCAAGAGTCGGTTGGGAGGTGTTGATGTTATTTCCCACTTGGTTTTGTGTTGCAGTATCCCTACTCTATATCACGCTGCTTCCGTCGCTAACCGAGGGATTATTATTCATTATCGTGGACTTATGCACTATCTCAGCTGTTAGCTGGATATAACTTACCTTTCCCAGATTCAGAAATTAAAGGGAACAGGCTCGATTACAATATACTTGACATAAATTTCCTAACTATCCTACATATATTAAGAATTACAACTTTTTGCATTTCTATATAGGTATTCTTATGCAATTCTAATTTCTTAAGACTATCATGCAAACTTTTGGGTATTAACCCAGTCGAGGATACGATGACAGGAAAAATATCTATTTTCCCGAGGTGCAAGCAACACTGGAATGGCGTAGGTGTTAATTGCTTTGACTAGATTCCCTTAGTTCAACATCGATTTCAGCACAGACATCAGACGCTGACTGTATTCTGAACGAATCTTCTCCTTTGATTGTTTTCGGTCTAGCAATCTGGCTTGTTGGTATCCCAGATATTTGTATGTTTCGCCATCTCTCATGCACTGTATAATATCACCATTTGAAAGTTGTGTTTCACCATCTTGGTGTTATTATTATTTATTATCGTGGACCTATGCACTATCTCAGCTAGTAGCTGGATATAATCTACCTTTCCCAGATTTAGCAATCAAAGGTAATAGGCTCGATTAAAATATACTTGACATAAATTTCCTACCTATCCTACATGTATTAAGAATAACAGCTTTTCGCTTTTCTATATAGGTATTCTTATGCAATTCTAATTTCTCAAGGCTATCATGCAAAGTTTGGGTTTTAAACCAGTCGAAGATACGATGACAGGTACAATATCTATTTTATCGAGGTGCCTCATCTGCTTGATCTCAATAGCAAGGTCTGTGTATTTGGAATTTTTCTCCTGGAACTTGTTCAGCACGTTGTTATTATTCGGTATGGCAACATCCACCAGCATTGCTGTTCTGGCTCCCTTATCATACACCACTATGTCCGGCCTATTATTCGTCACCATTCTGTCAGTGATAACAGGCCTATCGTAGTAAAATCTGATAGAGTCATTTTCCAATACGGGCGCCGGCTGATACTTAGAATATGGCTGGAAGGTGTTCAGAAGTCCGTACTTGTGTGCAAGTTTCTGGTGGATAATGATGCACACTTGATTATGCCTGTGAAGATACTCCGTATTGGCCAGTTGTTCGCATCGGGACGAAATATGCTGTATAGTCTCCGATCTTATATGGCATTTTCTGCACTTATCTGTTTGTAATGTTCCGTCCTTCATTATAAATTTTTTGTAATTGTTTGTAGCGATCGCTTGGTCTTGGATGGCCATAAGGAATCCTCTGTTTCTGCAAATAATTCTCCTTTCATTAACCATTTGTTGGAGGCTTCTTTGTCGATGTGTGGTTGATTAATCTCATGGTGATGTCGTCCATGCAATTCCTTTCTTGACCATTGCTTTTGTTTTTCAGTATCTGATAGGAACGGTAGATTCAGCAGTTCATCTCTAGTAGCAACATTTAGTGGTCTATATCCCCTGTCAGCCAACGATACCACTCTATGGAGGTCAGAAGTGAAAGCTTTTGATGAGAAGAATTCTCTGAGATTTTTTATCTGTTCGGTGTGTAAAATGACAACATCTATTAATTCGCGTCCTCCTTCTTTCCTCTTCAAAGTTGTTCGTATCACAGACGATTTTGGATGATGATTGTTTTACTTTGTCAGCATCGTTCGGGTCTGCCTTTGAATATCATCCAGCTCTGTCTTAGTCCACCTGATTATTCCAAATGAGTAAAGCAACACTGGAATGGCGTAGGTGTTAATTGCCTTGACTAGATTCCCCGAGTTCAACATCGATTTCAGCACCGACTTCAGACGCTGACTGTATTCTGAACGAAGCTTCGCCTTTGATTGTTTTTGGTCTACTAATCTGGCTTGTTGGTATCCCTGATATTTGTATGTTTCCCCATCTCGCATGCACTGTATAATATCACCGTTTGGAAGTTGTGTTTTACCATCTATGACTATGACCTCTTTGAATGTTCAGGGTCTTACATTTTTCAATTCCGAATTTCATATGAACATCTGCCGAGAACTCACTGACAGTTTTCAGCAAATCATCCAATTGCTTCTTGTTCGAAGCATATAATTTGATGTCATCCATATACAGCAGGTGGGAGATTGTATGATAATTCCTTTCTGCTTTTATCCTAAATCCGTAATATATATTATCATTATTATTTATTATCGTGGACTTATGCACTATCTCAGCTAGTAGCTGGATATAATTTACCTTTCCCAGATTTAGCAATCAAAGGGAATAGGTTCGATTACAATATACTTGACATAAATTTCCTAACTATCCTACATGTATTGAGAATTGAAGCTTTTTGCATTTCTATATAGGTATTCTTATGCAATTCTTATTTCTCAAGGCTATCATGCAAAGTTTTGGGTATTAAACCAGTCGAGGATACGATGACAGGAACAATATCTATTTGATCGAGGTGCCACATCTGCTTGATCTCAATAGCAAGGTCTGTGTATTTGGACTTTTTCTCCTGGAACTTGTTCAGCACGTTGTTGTTATTCGGTATGGCGACATCCACCAGCATTGCTGTTCTGGCTCTCTTATCATACACCACTATGTCCGGCCTATTATTCGTCACCATTCTGTCAGTGATAACAGGCCTATCGTAGTATAATCTGAAACAGTCATTTTCCAATACGGGCGCCGGATGATACTTGTAAAATGGTTGGAAGGTATTCAGAAGTCCGTACTTGTGTGCAAGTTTCTGGTGGATAATGTTGCACACTTGATTATGCCTGTGGAGATACTCCGTATTGTCCAGTTGTTCGCATCCGGACGTAATATGCTGTATAATCTCCGATCTTATATGGCACTTATCTGTTTGTAATGTTCCGTCCTTCATTATAAATTTTTTGTAATTGTTTGCGCAATCACTTGGTCTTGGATGACCATAAGGAACCCCTCTGTTTCTGCGAATAATTCTCCTTTCTTCAACCATTTGTTGGAGGCTTCTTTGTCGAAGTGTGGTTGATTAATCTCATGGTGATGTCGTCCATGCAATTCCTTTCTTGACCATTGCTCTTGTTTTTCAGTTTTATTATTATTATTATTATTATTACTAATTACTATTACTAATCGAACTAATTACTAATCACTGTCAAAAATAACCCACCTTGAGTGATATTTGCACCCCTTATGACTCAACACGCCCAAAATTTAATAACTACGCTGTGTTGATTCAATGATTTATAGGGCTCTCTCCCTGCCATTATCCGAAGAAATTATGTCCAGGGAAATAACTGAGGTCAATGGTTATCCCTCAAATATAATGAACGAAATCAAAAAGAAACAAACACAAATTGCTTTTATAATATTTACCCACGTATAGAATCAACTCATACAGATAAATACATTTCATTATCATATTTTGGCCCTATCAGCGAAAAGATTTCAACTCTCGCTTCAAAACAGCATAAAGAAGTAGCTTTCAAAACTCATATTCCTTCCAAGAATTTTTCAAAAGTAAAGATTAAACTAATAGATTTTACAATACTGGAGTTTACAAGTTGCCCCGTTGGATGGATTGTGAAAGGCTTTTATTTATGTCAGACTGGTCGTTCATTCAAATTTGATACGAAGAGCATCAATCAGATCATAATGATCAGAGAACAAACGAATCTACTTCCGCTTCACATTGTATCGAAAATGACCATCATTTTCCACCCATAGATCAACTTTGAACAGACTCACACAATCTCCCCATACATATAATCTTCTGAACGACCAAAATAGCCCGGCTTGTTCGTCCATATTTGATATCTTTATATAATACCTGTTTTCCACATAATTCGTTTATTATGTTTAGGTATGTATGTATTTCCACTTCAGTTCGGTACTTGTCAGCTTAAGATGGTTGAGAGACCGAAATTGCAATCCTGAATTTCAATAAATTCTTATGATAGTATAATACATAGCTAACTTTTTTATTATCATCATTATTAATTATCACGTAAAAACGTCAGAATCAATTAACTATTTGATATGAATTATATAAAAATCCGTATCTTTACCTAAAAAATGCTAGTATCGAAAGTCGATGGGAAAGCTGTAATTCAAAGCTAGAGTATTCTGTACATTGTACATGTCGTCCTTTTAGTGAAACATATGATGAAAACTCTCCACAGCCAGGTCAAGAAATGTTTCCTTTGAAATCGCTTTTCTCGAAACGGTTTTTACAATACTTCTGTTTATTCTCTTGAATATTCTGTCTTCGAAGTTAAAAACATGAGCGGCGAAATCAGGAAGTGTAAAACTAATTCCATTTTAATTTTTTTCACAAAAGAAAGAGAGGAAGGTTGTTTGATGCGCCCTTTTCTAATATAAAACAGCTTTGAAACTTTTCTACTTTTTCACTCGCATTCTAAACTAATTTTATTTCACCAAAATGCAGTATACTTCGAATGAAAACAACCACCTAGTGAAAAGAGTAAATGGTTGATGGTTTCTTGAGTCTACATTACTTATAGGGTGATTCAATCTGCGGTCAATATTTGCCAATGTTTCGTAGATAGAAACTATAGGAGAAATTGGAAAAAGCACATCGCTTCGGCTTCAATCAAGAGTACTTATTTCTCGAGAAGAATAATTCTTTTTTTGAGTAGATATTCAAAGGGAGATATATTTACCATAAAAAAGGAGGTAATCTTCGTCCTCCAAACCCCAGATTTCGCAGCTTATGTTCTTGACTCCGAAGTTTTGATAAAAAAATGTATACTAAAATTAACAGGATTGTTAAAATTCAGTATTTTCGGGTTCCGTAGACATAGTAAAAAATCTTCACGGGGAATCTATGTAGTGGACTCCAATTCCCTTAAAAACCTTTTTCTCGATATATGTTGTGAGGAACATCACATTTTATCATGTAGAATATCCTGCTAAAAGGACGACAGCTTGAGAGCTTAGATCACTCTGGCTCTGAATGAGAGTAGAAATCTGCATTCTAGCAACTTCCAATATGAATAGCTTTTTCTTAAAGAAGAAACAATATTTTCTAATATCAATGTACAAAATAGCGCAAACGGATATAAAAATGACGGAAAGAATTTTATCCGCAACCTTCCGTAATTTGGAGCTTCTGTACTTGACTTCGATATTTCAATGACAAAATCTTCTATAAAATTGACTAGAATGTTCAAATATCGAATTGAGCCATTCTTGGTCATTGGGTTCTAAACTTCTCGGGGGTGGTACGTTTAGGGGGCTCTTGATCCCATAGAAAAAAAATTTCGACCTACATTTCTGTTATTTTTTGTGTTATTTTAATTATGAGAATAACCTGGTGAGAGAACGTCTCATTAAGGGACACCCTCTAAAAATTCAAAAATCTTTCGGTCAAAATGATATTCTAGTTGAAGTGCTATTGAACACGTAAATGCATATTTAGGTAGTCTTGTGAAATTTTCCGTTATTCTTCAAAATCAATCTCGTTTCTTTCATTTTCATGCTCCTTACAAATAAAACACTTGAGCTACCGCTTAATGCAATCTTGAATTCGCTTTTCGCTATAACGTTCAGCTGCTACAATGAATCAAATTGTTATCTCGGTATGTTATCTTTTCAAGGCTGTCTTCAGCTTCTGTTACAGGAAGAAGTCGTAAGTATGCATATCTGGCAAATACAATAAATGTTTTTTCTCTTTTTGCCAAAAATATATTAACATGTAAAACATGTTTTTGTTATATATTTCCATCAGAATGATTTTTAGACAGTGTATAACCTGTCTTGCCGTTTTCCGCATTTCACTTTTAGAATGTACATGTATTGTATTAGAGTCAGAGCAAACTTCAATATAATTTATACATACAATATATCCGAATACTGGTTGAATAGTATGTGCAGGAAAACGAGGTGTAGATAAATTTTATGATGAAAAAACTATATATTTATATCTTCGATTTCCGTTTTCTAAAAAGGAAAAAGGATGGATTAGAAACCTATAGGAAAAATCTTATCCGGCATGAGAAGTTTTCAATCGATTAATTTTTATCGATACTAATGTGAAAGAAAGAAAGGTTCCAAATGGACAGAAAATGCATTCGGAGAAAATTGCCTCGTAGTACATCTCATAAACTGCAATGAAAAGGGGAAATTTTTACAAGCAATAAGAACTTATATCCAAAAAATTTACAGTAGCTAACTTAAAAGTATCCCGATTCGTAGAAGGCATTACTAGTTTTCTCTGCAGAGAAGGCCAACTTCAAAATTATAATTTGGCATAGCTATTATAATATTTCCGTTAAATATACTGGCCAACAACAAAATATTGTTGTGGATGTAACATAAAGCTGAAAAGCGTATCATGATAAAATGGGCGTATCCTTATTCAAAAATGAGAGAAACCTTTGAAATTGACATAAGTACTTGAGTATGTCACAATACTTTATTGGGATGAAATTATAAGCGACCACTACACTCTAATTCAATTTTCATTTCTGAAGAAAATTGTTATTGAATAGTGTTCGTCATTTCAATACGTGGTTTGTAAGCAACAGGAAATAGCTATCAACATCAAATTATCACTGTGAATCTCATCATTGCGTAAGACAAACTAATAATAACAGGTATTTCAAGGGAACAATTGAGACTTCGGAGCATTACTGATGAGATTAGACTTTTCAGCATGTTTATCACCTATTTCTTCACTTTTGAACAGTTTTGTTCAACATTCAATTTTAGAAAGTATAAATCTCAATAATGTGCGCAAAACAATTCGATCTACATTGAAATAAAGTGTCATTCAACCGCTCTACCCTATTGATATTATTAACTTTATATTCAACCATTCGAAGAAGTTCGAGCTGGGGAGATGAATATATCAAGACGAAAGGACCTGAAAATTAGACTAACTCGGTTAACGGGTTTGAGTAAATTTTCATCTATCCATTTACAGGAATATTAACTCTATGATGGAAAAAACAAAACTGCGGCATGTCGGTCTATACTTCGAATCTGTCACTGCTATTATATTTACTGCTAACGATAATCTTGATGGGCAGATTCGAAAACTAGCTTCTCAAGGTGTAATACTTGTTTATTGTCTTAAGTGATGAAAATACTGAAACTGCTCAAACTGAAATTAAAGTTTACTTCTGACATTCACAAATGGAAACGATATAGAGATGAATAGATAAATGAAATAAAATAAATTACGCACTGGTCTTCGTCAAGTAACCGTTGTTTCACCTAGTAAGTTAGATCGATATTGGTTCTCATACACAATGTTGCGTGCATCCAGGATGAATGATTACACTCAGTATATGTAATCCAGGGGACGTTGATATGCATTCAGTACGTATATCCAGGAAAGAAGATTGTACTCTGATAGTATAATCTAGAGGCGTTAAGATGTATCCAATACGTACATCCGAGAAAGGAAGATGAAATCCTCTCAATTCGTATTTTCCTAAGGAAGGCAGGTCACTCTCAAAACGCGGACCGAAAAGGAATCACCCTTTCACTCTCAATACGAACTCATCAAGTGTCTTTCGTTTGATTTGCGTTCATTTATTCAGCTCCAAAGAGAGAGAAAACCCCTTTCCTGCATTATATGCAAAGTTGTTGTTATACCTGTTATGTTTATGTGCCGCCGTAATTCTGGCACTAATTGTTATTGTTATTATAATAAAATTTTTGTGAGAGTATGAGTTATTAGAATGAATTCCAGGAAAAGATGAGGAGTGAAAACCTTTTCCTAATACTATTTTCAGTAAATCAAGTTATATCTATAATTTTATTAGCTGGTAATTTTCCAAAAATACTCATACCATTTCACGGTTCGAAATTCATACTGTTTATGTTTCATATATATTCAAGATAGTTACATCGACTGCCACCATTGATTAGTTTCGAACATTCATTTTCAAATGAACTGAAATCCAATGATTACAATTGTAGTTTTCCCACACATTAATATTATCAACAAAAGTTAGCATCTAGAGCCTCTTGTTCAGATGGTGCCTTCAGTATTGTGAGAGGCTGGATATTTTTTTAGCGAAACTAGATGTGTTCTTGGAGGTCCCATTAGTTTTTATCATGAAGTATTCGGCTCGAGAATAAGCAGTTTATATCGTAAAATACTGCTTTTCGAATTAATCGGATCATATTTAATTGAATCCAATTTTGCAACAATCGTAATAACAATTTGGTAGTGTTTTTACCAATAAACCGATGTTTTGTCGGATCAGGCACAAGTATTTGCTCAAAGAATACACGTCATCTCGAGGCTTTTCTGTTTTGCCCTTTCTCACACCAGATTTCTTAAATACTGCAGTCACTTAAAAGGAACCTTGTTATTCTGCTTGAGGTTGTACTGTGCCTGTATCGCAAAGTATCTATAACAAACCGTTCGTTGGGAAGCAAACAAACCGTTACCGTGTTCACTTTGATTTATATCCATAGCTCGAGCTAGGCCCCTCCGACCAAGCGTGTTTCATAGATCGCTCTAGGATCCTCTGGCGAAGCTGAGCACAGAACGAACTCTGTGCCTACCTGGCCCAAAGGTTTGAATATTCGTGCATTTGTGATACTCGCTCTTTTTTAATTCTCGACCTCTTCGAGGTCACATCGCCTACATTAATCGTCTGCAGCACGCGTTACCCCGAGTCGATTCTATAGAATATCTTCGCCGTCTGCCATATTGCCAAACAGCTGTTGTTATATATATATATATATATATATATATACTCTATTTGGCAGACGGCGTGGGTATTCTATAGAGTCGACTCGTATAATATATGCTGCACCTGACAATTATTTCATCTATATACAATGTAGGAAACTCGATGAGTACCTCGATGAGTTCGGCGCTAAAATTAAAAAAATAATGCACGGATATTCAAACCCTCGAATGGCCAGTGGGCACAGGAGGACGTTCTGTGCTCAGCTTCGTCAGAGGATTCTAGAGCGATCTCTGAAACACACTTGGTCGGAGAGTAACCTGGGTAATTTGTTTATTGCATTTGAATGAGTTGCCCTTAAGGCATTTGTTTCAATTTTTGATGGTACAACATCTGCTCCGAATTCTTACAAGGTGTATTGAAAGGAACTTTTGGAGTGTGAAAAATTACCGGTAGTTAAGTATAAAAGTATTGACTGTGACTTACCATCAGTTCCGATCTCTGATCTGAGCAAAGACCAAAATATTTATTAACAATATCAACAGCAATTAAATCAGGAAAATGTCTGGATGGTTTGGAGCATTGTAACCTGGTCCTCTATGTCATGCTCGATGGCTAACAACTGCCAACAGAATATTGCGAGTATACATTTCTACTGAGAAACCAAGTACTAAGTTGATAAAGTTAGTGACATTCATCCTCAAAGTTTATGTACCGGTGTGGTTTTAATTAAATCGAGGAACACGATTGGTTTAGGCTCAAAAATTTCTTTGAAATTCTCAAAAGATCTAGATACATGCCTGTGAAAGAACAAAAAACTTCAGCTTCATGCAGATGATTACACTGAAATGATTGACTGGACTCAATTTGAAATAACACCACCTCCTATTTTAAACAGTACATGTACGGATGAATTGAGAAAGGAATTGAAAAGAAATGATGTTGAATCGAAACGTTTGTGGGCATTTGAAAATTTTCCGAATCACACACAAGCAGTAGAACGTGGTCAAACTTGTAACAGAAGCAGCAAGTACTGTTTGTAGCCACGAAGCGAGGATGGATTGATTCGGTCAACTTTAGCATCACGTCGAAAAAATCCTACATTTGATTCTAAAAAGAATATAATGTTTAATTTTCAATAAATAAATTCAAATATCTAGAAATGAACATAAATCTGCAATTTTTACTATTTAACCTTATTTCTTCAATTACAGTGTGCAATTGTTTCGAATCAATCAAATTGAGATGATAGTCGGTACAAAATACTATTGGTATAAGTATCTTTATCGACATAATAAAAGTTTCGTACTTTAGAAGTGAAAATATAATGAATATTGTCGTTTTTAGAGTGAAATGGCCATTATTTCAGTAACAATCAGCTTGAGATTAGTTATTTTCAGATCTATGCAGTAAAACTAAAATTTTCTATGAAAAATACGGTCAAATACACTTTTCAGCCAAAAAAACTGATAATAAATGGAAAAATCCTATTTTTAGCAGAAAATTGCAATTATCTCAGAATCTATCAACTTTACGTAATTTCACTAAGGACCTTTTTGTAGAGAATTAAATTTCCGATCGATATAAGTTGAAAAAAATTTTTAAAACTTTCAACTTTAGCTCCATTTGGCAAGCCTAAGATGTCGACTAAAAATTTTTTTTTGAAAATTTTTTGTTTAACAACGAAAAATATTTTTCGGTATTAATAATGAGAATTCCAGAAAAACGGATTTTCGGCCCACCTAATATATATATATATATAAGTAACGCGTGCTGCAGACGATCAATGTAGGCGATGAGACCTCGATGAGTTCGGCGAATTAAAAAAAAAATAATGCACGGATATTCAAACCCTCGGGCCAGGTGGGCACAGAGGACGTTCTGTGCTCAGCTTCGTCAGAGGATTCTAGAGCGATCTCTGAAACACACTTGGTCGGAGAGGCCTAGCTCGAGCTACGGATAGAAAGCATAGTAAACACGGTAACAGGTTTTTGTTTACTTCCCGACGAACGGTTTGTTAAAGATACTTTGCGATACAGGCACAGTACAACCTCAAGCAGAATAACAAGGTTCCTTTTAGGGGGCTGCAGTATTTGAAAAATCAGGTGTAAAAAAGGGCAAAACAGAAAAGCCTCGAGATGATGTGTATGCTTTGAGCAAATACTAGTGCCTGATCTGACAAAACGTCGATTCATTCGTAAAAACACAACCAACTTGTTATTACGATATTTGCAAAATTGGATTCAATTTAATATGATCCGATTAATTCGAAAAACAGTATTTCACAATCTGCACTGCTTATTGTCGAGCCGAGTACTTCATGAAAAAAAATAATGAAACCTACAAGAACACATCTAGTTTCGTAATCAAAAAAAAAATGCAGTCTCTTACTGCAGGAACCATCTGAACAAGAGGGTCTAGATGCTAACTGTTGTTGATAAAATTAATGTGTGGGAAAACTGCAATTGTATTCATTTTCATTCAGTTCATTTGAAAATGAATGTTCAAAACTGATCATAGATGGCACTCGATGTAACTATCTTAAATATATATGAAACATAAACAGTATGAATTTCGTGAAATGGTATGAGTATGTTTGGAAAGTTACCAGCTAATGAAATTATAGATATAACTATTTTACTGAAAATAGTATTAGGAAAGAGTTTTCATTCCTCATCCTTTCATGGAATTCATTTCAATAACTCATACTCTCACAAAAATTTTATTATAATAACAATTACTATCAAAATCACAATTACGGCGCATCAAAGACAAAACAGGTATAACAACAACTTGTTGAGGGTTTCTCTCTCTCTCTGGAGCTAAATAAATGAACGGGAAGCAAACAAAAGACACTTGATGAGTTCGTATTGAGAGTGAAAAGGTGATTCCTTTTCGGTCCGCGAATTGGGAGTGACCTGCCTTCCTTCGGAAAATACGAATTGAGAGGACTCCATCTTCCTTTCCCGGATGGGATACATTTTAACTCCTCTATCAGAGTACAATCTTCTTGCCTGGATGTACGTAGTGAGTGCATATTAATGCTCCTCGATATCATGTGCTGGATGTAATCATTCATCTTGGATGCACGCATCAGTGTGTGAGAATCAAGAACGATCAAACTTGCTAGGAGAAACAACGTTTACTTGACGAAGACCAGAGTCTATTTTATTCATCCATTTATCTCTATATCGTTTCCATTTGTATATATCAGAAATAAACTTTAATTTCAGTTTGAGGACTTTCAGTATTCTTCACTTAAGCTAATAAACAAGTATTACACCTTGAGAAGCTAGTTTTCGAATCTGCATATCAAGATTATCGTTAGCAGTAAATATAATAGTAGTGACAGATTCGAAGTATAAACCGACATGCCGCAGTTTTTTTTTTCCACCATAGACTTAATATTCCTGTGAATGAGTAGATGAACAGTTACTCAAACCCGTTAACCGAGTTAGTCCAATTTCGAATCATTTTGTCTTGATATATTCATTTCCCCAGCTCGAAGTACTTCTTCGAATGGTTGAATATAACGTTAATAATTTCAATATGGGAAAGCGGTTGAATGAAACTTTATTTCAATGTAGATCGAATTACTTTCCTCACACTATTGGGTTTTATATTTTCTAAAATTGAAAGTTGAACAAATCTGTTCAAAAACGTAGAAATAAGTGATAAACATGCTGAAAAGTCTAATCTCATTAGTAATGCTCGGAAGTCTCAATCCTTCCCTTGAAATACCTGCTTTTATTAGTTTGTCTTACGCAATGATGAGATTCACAGTGATAATTTGATTTTGATAGCTATTTCGTTCTGCTTACAAACTACGTATTGAAATGACGAACACTATTCAATACCAATTTTCTTCATAAATGAAAATTGCATTAGAGTGTAGTGGTGTTGATTTAAAAATATCACCCTCTATACTGTAGTTAACTTGTCCGAGAAAGTTTCAGTTGTTTCATTTAAACGGTAATAATATATACAATGAAACAATTTCACAGTTAGAATTATTCATTTCTTCCTCAGAAAGGATCGGAACGAAAGCATATAAAATAATTTGTGTTCTCGGCTTTTCAAACTATGATATTTACCGATAACGATTTGCTCAATTCAATTGTCAATTCGCTGCTTCAATTGAGGGGACAACGAGTCATTGTCAGCTTGTTTCATTGAAATTTCGTAGGTGAACATTTTTCAAATTGTTTCAATTCTATCGAAATTTCAATAAATGTCATGTTTGCGTGTGAAATGTTTTCCGTGTTTTTTTGAATGACAATATCCAAGTTATGGCGATTTATAGAAACGAAGGAATGTAAAAACAAATTTTTATATAAGTCGATAAATATGGAGAACCAATATGTTACATCTTCCACCTTGAAGAAAATTCTTAACAGTTCGAAGTATCAACGTTTCGAATGTTCAAAGCTCATATATGACAGTATATATATGACTGAACCATACTCTTGTGAAATTGATCAAAGCATCCTTAACATAAAGCTGGCAATTATATAAGCGTGATATATTGGCAATTCATTCAAATGCAGAGATGTGAAATATGCATACTACGTTTTGGCCCTGCGTTAGGGAATTTATGGTCATCCTGATGTTCGTGACTGCAATTTATCGAGCAGAGTACAACCTCATCAAATGCATGTAAGAAAGTACTAATTCCAAGATGAGTATAGTTTATATCTTTGCGCCCAAATAAATTTTCTCTGAGGTGTTCAAAAATGAAGCACCCTGCTTACATACTTCTGAAAAATCTTACAGCTAACTTTCCTGAAATATTGATATTTCGTTGTTTGAAGTTTCGCAACCAGAAATGAAGAACATGATAGTGGCCCCATCGAATGATCTGCGGAAAGTGTTCAATGTTGAGAAGTCAATACAACTTAAAGATCAAATATTACGAATTATATGCATTGACGATTTAATCTATATTTGTTTCATCAAAAATAATCATGAGTACATAATAAATTGTTTATTGATTCCGCCGTTACTACATGATAGTAAATTCTGATGATAATTGGGAATTAAACTATGTATTATACTATCACAAGAGATTTATTCAAAATCAGGACTGTAATCTGACTTGTCAGCTGAAGATGGACAAGAGACCGAAATTGCAATCCTGATTTTCAATAAATCTTTTGTGATAGTAAGATATATAGTATAATTTCTTATTATCGAGTACATAATACTTATTCAGAATAAATAATTTTTCCATGAATTGCTCCTGGAGTATTTCGAAAATGGCGGTTTCTGACATTGTAATTTCTGATTTTCTGATACCGCCATCGTTGTAAATTTGAGAAGTGTTTATGTATGTTACTTTATTTAATATTTTTTATTTTGAGAATCAAAATGAATTACATTATGAACTATATCGAAATCTAAAATCAGATATATCACAGAATATCATCAATTCTTGTGGGATTGTCATAAACTGAAGAAACTAAGTTGTATTCCATGAAGCCGGAGTGAATCATGTATTCTCCACATTGCGCTCCTCTCTTTCTTTTTCTGATTCTTCTGAACCGGTTTCATATTTTTTCTGGTTGGGACGAGGCCACCATTATAACTGATCATACTACAAGGTGTTCCTACTATATGAACAACGTTCTAGCGTGTTTGAGTTTTTAGATGAATTTTGTGAGTATAATTTTGTGGGTGATAATAATAAGGAGTGTGTTTTATGTTGACAAGATAAATTGACATTCATAACAATAGACAGAACAATAAAGGTTCTGGGATATCACACTGTGAACGGGTTCTTATGAAATCACGGACAATTTACGATAAGGCTTAGCGTTCATAGATCCGCATCGAAGGAATCACACTGAACTAATCCGTTTGTAGGCAGTTTGATGACTCAATCGTTGTTATCGGCATATCGCACAGCTATCGCCTTACTTCGTAACATGCAGACAATTAACTCATTGATACCTACGGAAAAATTACCCTGATGATTCGTGCGATCCGTTCGAAACAGACACGTGTACGCAATTAGTTTCTATACAAAAATCCGTTCTGTGCGATGCGTGCTATGAGTCCTGTGCGCAATTGTTGACGCTCACCTCCATTGCGAACACTAGTCAGAGAAACAAAAAAAGCATCGAAATAAGATTATAAACCGGAAGTTCCGATACACACATTAAAATTGACGACAAGTTTTTGCAGTACGGCTAATATTACTCAGAAGTAGATGTAAATTTCAGAATAATATATTGAGAAATCTATTTCATTTCCATTTTTCGTCTGGAAAAATTAAATTAGCAAATACCTACATGATTTTTCGTACTTTCATTTGTCACACTTTAATTGAAAAAGAGTTATGGAACGGTAAAGACCGTCAGATCAAAAATATTGCTCAACATATTCGTCAGATGGTTTCAATGACTGAAACATCGAGCTAAACCGCTCGAATGAAAAGCTGATACGCTTAAGTATTAAATCATGGCGATTTTTTTCCTGTATTTTCTAAGGTTTGCTATTAAATTTTTTTTAACCATTTGTATGACACTACCACCCTGCATTCTGGAAGATTAGCATATCTAACTAATCCCAAACAATGAATATCTGACACGCTGTAGTAGATTTATGTAACTTTTTCTTTACATTTTCGAAAACCTATGGACGCTTCGTCCATCTCTGAATGAAATAACATTAAATAAGTTTCTATTCATTCATCATCTAATCTTCGAAATCAAATAGGTCTCTATAACGCGAAGGCGTCTAATTCGCGATATTGGATTTTAGAGTAATAAAAACCATCCTCATTTTTTTTCTTATCTCGTACGATTTCAAATCCCAAAATAGTCATCTTTTATAAAATCTAACAGTAAGATTTTTTCCTAGGTGTGTATGCAGGGTACATTGTACTTGTGACTAATTTATTGGAAACATTGATATGTTGACGACAAAATCCGAGAAAAGAAAAAATATTTCTGTTGAGCATCCTTAATTATATTTTTACTTTTCCTTTGCTGGAAACCCACTTCACAGGGTACATTTTAAGAGAGGCCGACTACATTTTTAGAGATACCTTACTCGTTAAATTTGGTTAAATGCTTTTTCACGAACTGTGTTTTGTAAAAATTACATAAATTGAAGAAAAATGAGTGACGCTTTCGGGAATATAAACAAACAACTCTAGTTTCGAAGAGTTATCCGTTTTTCATTCTGAACGCTCCAAATTATGCACACGCAAGGAAAAACAAACCATCAGTGCCTTGGAAACTCACCATCTACTTCGAAAAAACCGCTATAATTATTCAATCTAACGTGAAGATGGTATCTATAGTGAAAATATTGGCTATCTTCTCTTGTTCCTAGGGCATGGCTTCGATTAACGTACACTATTCATGAACCGGTTGAACTTATTCCCTTTTTTCTTAAAAACAACGCTTATTGTAGATCTGTCGTGGAATCACTTTCCCATTTACGAAAATTAGTGGTTTCGTGATACAGGATCAATGTAAGAAAGAACAGAAGAGCTGAAGGACCTCTATCAAATGAAGGTACAACATTTTATTCTTCTGGGTAATATTGCAATCCATCCATATGAACATGAAGTTAGTGTTCGAAATATTAGAGGTTGCACGTAGTAGCTATAAACAACCAAAAAAATCATCTGCAATGTGCAACTTATATTGTATATTTGTTTCTCATAAATGCTCTACTTTCTTATACTGGTAATCCAAATAATTGTAAAAATTGGTTCGATTTCTATACTGCAATTATTGGAGAAGTGGGTAGGCAAATTCTTCAAAAATCGATTGTGCATGTTGATAATTTTTATGTGACACTAAGAATTTTGGCAGGTGAAATATATTTACAGCTGCTGGTAAACCTAGCTTCAACAAATTCTATTGGAGAATATGAACTTTGTTTGCCAAAATGAGTAAATTTTTATAAAGATGGAGCAGTCTCGCTTCAAGCCATCTATGAAAGACATTTGACACTTTTAAGACAAATGGTTTAGAAGGAGAGGTCACAATGAATAGCCTGAAAAATCCCCTGATTTGTAACCATTGGACCTATTAAATGGTCACATTAGGAAGCGCCAATTGCTGCAACTAAACTATTTCTCAGAATACTTGCGACGAAAAAATATTGCACGGCAAATAAATCTTTCAAAATATTCGCGAATATTTCGATCACTATCTTCACGGGGATAAATGAACCAAATTAGGTTAATCTACTGAAAGTCATCTATATTTCAACTTAATCTCTTTGAAGGCTATAATCTTGCTATTTTCTGATGAAATCTCGGACCACCATTCCAAATTTCAATGTTTGAAAACAAATATAAATCTCTGGGAGTGAAGTCAGAGAAATATAGTGAATGAGAGTGCAATATAAACTCATCAGCTTGGCTGTTTCAATATCGGAATATTGACAGAGACATTCTTGTCGTGAAACATGATTTATTTCCTGAGAAGATTAGGCCGCTTTTTTTCGATTTCCTCGTTCAGCCTATGGACCTTTCTTCTTAGAGAAGAGAAACAATGAAGATCACACCCTGTGCATCACAGAAAATGGTAACCATCACCTTGCCGGCCAATGGAATTGCCTCAATTCTCTTGGGTCTGCTGCAACTGGATCTAACCTGCTTGGAAAAATGCTCCATCGGAGGTGTCTTGAAATAGATCCAAGTTTTATACGAAGAATGATTCGAACTTATTCCCTATTATAATCAAGAGGTTGAAAGCCAAGTTTGACTAGGTTTGACTCTCCAAGCGTTCATTTATTCATTTGCTATGCAACCAACCTGAGGAGATTGGATATGCTTCATATTTGTGGAGTGTGAAGAAAAATATCTGGCCATATGTAATATACGTGCTATGCAATCTTCAGAGACTATGCCAAATAGTTTCACTTTGCCTATCAATTGAAGAATCTTGAAGAGGCATCATCAAAATCCATCTCGTAAACTTCCAAGACAGTCAGTCATAATTCGACAAGACAGTTAAAAGTTTATTGTGTATTTTACCATTAACGTTAGTACTATGATCATGATCTGAATGACAACCATATTCTATATGAGTGTTGTTCATATTATGATTGTTTAATTGTCGTTAGGATTTATGAAATCAATACCGTTTGAAATAAAATAATGTTACTATAACCTGAAAGAGCCATTTTCTACTTGTTATCAATACAGTGAGTAAAACATATCAAAATCCTGTAGGGTTGCAAAAACTACAAAACTTTTCAAGGAAATAAATTTAATGGAACTAACTCGAATGATATTGACGATTAGTGGAGAAAACTAATAAAACAATTATTATCTTCTGGTGAACCAAAAAGGACAGCAAAGAATGAAACAGAATATTTTTATTTCATCTAGCGAGATCTGGAAAACTGAGAATTGCTGAAATGAATTATGTAAATGTATAAACGCATAAATTTTGCACTGAAAGATTCGAAAGAAGATTATATCATTATAATTGGATGTGCGGTTCTTGATGATATACCTAG
This sequence comes from Cryptolaemus montrouzieri, assembly GCA_013387265.2. Classification (NCBI taxonomy): domain Eukaryota; kingdom Metazoa; phylum Arthropoda; class Insecta; order Coleoptera; family Coccinellidae; genus Cryptolaemus; species Cryptolaemus montrouzieri. Next base: position 58,328,345 of record JABFTP020000021.1, on the reverse strand, counting down.
AACATCACAATTTGTATTTTTTAAGTTTATAGGGTAAACCACCTAGTAGCCGGCTCACTAATATAATTTTTGCGTAACCTTTCTCCGAAGGTAGTTTTTTTTATGTTTTTAGGTGCATCAAAATGTATATAAAAAAAGAGGCGTAACTTATTTATAAATAAATTAGTGGAATTGAGGCGAATAACCTCGGCATGGCCAAGAAACTTTCTGCGAAAAAATTCGACATTCCACAGCAAAGTTCACTTACAAGATTTCAACAAATTTCAAATTTCAGGGACCATCCTCAGTTTTGTTTTCACTTGAAGAACATACCTTGTATCAATGGATAATTGATTGTCACAAGAGCGACTGTCCCTGAAGAAAGAATGAGATCTGCGTGTCCGTCAAGAATTACGTAGACGATAGTTGATGGAGATATAATTTTTATGATCAATTCACCAGGTGAAAAATGAGTTTTTCACTCCTACAAAGATATCTTCTTATAAAGTTCGGAGCGACAGAGCTTGTTACCTTTTCCAGTAGGCGGGTGTGGGAAAAGTACAACAGGGTTGGTTTCACAAAGATCTATAGCTACTTTGAGGAATGAAGGCTACAAGATATGCTTCGAGATCTCTCACGTATTTATATTTTGAATGAAACCTCTTTCAATTTCAACATAATAAAAGTAATCGCACCTTAAACATCCAAGTATATTTCTGAAGTTGACTCCGATCCTGCCATATACTGTCATGTTTTCTTTAAGTGCTTTCGAAGAAAAAACTAGTTCTATGATTAATTTTAATGTCTAAATCTATTGTCAGGACACCAGATGGATGGATAACTGGAGATAGTGACTACGGTTGGAGTAAGTCTGAGCTCTTCTACTAATATATCGACTACATTTTCTACTAGGCCATTTAAAGTGAGAGAATATCTTTTCCAGTACTTAATTAATCAATTGCTATAATTTGAATTGTGGAGGCCGTTACTTGATGTAGATCCATGATATAAATGAGATAAAAACACAAGGTTTAACTTCAATCTACACTTTATTTGAAAAAATTCGACGACGTTTCGCTGACACAGCAGCTTTATCAAGAATGAAAAATAGAATGAAGAGTATGGTATTATAAACAAATCGTAGAACAAGTTGGATGAATAACAGGAAAATCCACACTGAGCCATTGTACAGTTAGTATGAAAGGTAATAAAACTAATTAAACAAGTTAAGTAGGGGTGAGTAATTCAAATCTACCTGTTCATTCAAAAGCTTGTCCGAATGTTTGTATCTATTTATTTCTAATGCTTCTAGGAGATCTAATTTTGAACTTTTTGATTTTATATGTAATATGTCAAAGTTTTTATTGAATGAATGGTTTTCTTTTATTAGGTGGTTTGAATAATTTGAATCAGATTTATTTTTATCGAAGCTACGTTTATGTTCAGATGTTCTTATGCCAAAACTCCTATAGGTCCTACCGATATAAATTTTATCACAAGAACCGCAATTGAGTTTATAGATTCCTGATTTACTTGATTTTTCAACACGAGATTTATTATTTTTAATATGTTTACCTAAGTTATTAGAAGTTTTGAAAGCTATATTAAGATTTTGTTTGACGAGAAAGGATTTAATATTTGTACTTGCAGAACCGCAGAATGTTAAACTGTTGAATATTTTATAGTCTTTATGAATAGGATATACTGCTGTGTCAGCGAAACGTCGTCGAATTTTTTCAAATAAAGTGTAGATTGAAGTTAAACCTTGTGTTTTTATCTCATTTATATCATGGATCTACATCAAGTAACGGCCTCCACAATTCAAATGTTGAAGAAAGCGAATACAAGCTTTTTGGCCCTTTGGTATTTTAAGTTGTTACTTAAAAATGCTATAACATCCCAAAACCTGTGGTTTTTAACCACGTGTTTGAAGAGTGAAGTGTGTCCTAAATACATCAAACTCAAGACCAACAACAACAGTTATGCAGCTCGAAGAGCAGTTATCTCTGGACAGAAGATATGGATCAAATCAGAATGCAAGATTTTGTTCCACAAGCGAGACATCTACAATATTTATCTCAAGGTAATTCATACCGAGTTATTGTACAGACTTCATCCACTTGAATTCGATTCATTAGATTACAATAATAGATTCAAAATTAGATCAATAATACATAATAAATATACCATCCAATACCGCAAATTAAAGTTTCTCGTGTCACGAAACCGAAACCTACTCCACGTAAAACTAAATTTTCTGACCATCAATTTTTGATAGATTCGTTAACCTTTCTGATACTAATTTCACAACTGATGAAACAAATCTCTTGGAGAAAGGTTTCAAACACAATATTAAATCAAACAAGATAAAATCTGATTTAGAGGAACTTGGCATAGATACTGAAATTTCTCTGAAAAATATTCCTAATAACACTCACCTTAAATATTTAGCATCTAACATTATAAAAATGAATCATTAGCTGACTTTAAACCGAGTAAAGAACAAAATATTTTAAAGGCCATCAAACAAAAATCTCAACTAAATGAAGTTATTTTTACAAAAGCAGATAAGGGTAATACTGTTATTGCGTTAAATAAAAATGACTACCTATTTAAAACTCTAAATTTCATTTCGTCCGAAACTATACAATTTTAAACAAAGATCCAACTATTAAATTCCAGAAAATATTAAAATTGCAATAAATGACGCAAAATCTTTAATTAAAGCAATAGATAAATACAAATTAATTTCACCAAACCTCAACCACCTCAACTGTATTCACTCATTAAATTGCATAAAGTAAATAACCCCGTTAGACCAGTCGTATCTTACGTTACAGCCCCAGCAGTGAAATTGTCGCACTACCTTATAGATATCATTAAAAATTATTGTTCATTCAAATCAAAATTTTCTATAAAAAATTCTTTCGAATTGATAAATAACATAAAAAACGTTAACCTACCACCTAACGCAAAACTTATTTCGTTTGATGTTGAGAATTTATACCCAAGTGTTCCTCCAGGTGATGTCAAAATATTAATAGAAAACATGTTGAATTCGAATCATGTTAACCACATAATCAAATCAGAAATATTGAATCTGTTGGACGTTTGCATTGAACAAAATTATTTTTCTTTCAACAACATCTATTACAGTAGTGAAAATGGTTTGATCATGGGAAATCCTTTGAGTCCACTTTTAGCAGAGATTTTTATGAATAATATTGAACAGAAAATTCATACACATCCATTCATTTCCAAATTTCTTTATTGGTATAGATATGTTGACGACATCTTAGTATGTTTCATTGGAACTACTCGTCAATTAGACTTATTTGTTAATTTCATTAATTCCATCCATTTGAACATTAAATTCACGATAGAAATTGAACAGAACGATTCCATAAAATTTTTGGACTTAAAATCACTAAACAAAATAATAATCATGTTTTTTCGGTCTTTCGTAAACCAACACATACTGATACAATTATACATAACTACTCATTACATCCAATTCAACACAAAGTTGCAGCTTTAAACAGCATGGTACATCGGTTACTCAATTTACCTTTATCAGTAGAAGATTATAATAAAGAGTTAAACATCATCAAACAGATAGCCATTAATAATTCATATAATCCGGATATGATAGATCTAATCATTCGTAAAAAACTCTATCAGAAAGCAATAAATGAAGTATATCCTATTCATAAAGACTATAAAATATTCAACAGTTTAACATTCTGCGGTTCTGCAAGTACAAATATTAAATCCTTTCTCGTCAAACAAAATCTTAATATAGCTTTCAAAACTTCTAATAACTTAGGTAAACATATTAAAAATAATAAATCTCGTGTTGAAAAATCAAGTAAATCAGGAATCTAGAAACTCAATTGCGGTTCTTGTGATAAAATTTATATCGGTAGGACCTATAGGAGTTTTGGCATAAGAACATCTGAACATAAACGTAGCTTCGATAAAAATAAATCTGATTCAAATTATTCAAACCACCTAATAAAAGAAAACCATTCATTCAATAAAAACTTTGACATATTACATATAAAATCAAAAAGTTCAAAATTAGATCTCCTAGAAGCATTAGAAATAAATAGATACAAACATTCGGACAAGCTTTTGAATGAACAGGTAGATTTGAATTACTCACCCTACTTAACTTGTTTAATTAGTTTTTATTACCTTTCATACTAACTGTACAATGGCTCAGTGTGGATTTTCCTGTTATTCATCCAACTTGTTCTACGATTTGTTTATAATACCATACTCTTCATTCTATTTTTCATTCTTGATAAAGCTGCTGTGTCAGCGAAACGTCGTCGAATTTTTTCAAATAAAGTGTAGATTGAAGTTAAACCTTGTGTTTTTATCTCATTCAATTGCTATAAAACACACGATACTTCAATCAAGTGAGTTTTTCACCTTGTTGAACATATTTTCCGTCTCGTTTTATCACGATGCGGCCCGCATTTTACATCCACCATCGCAGCCTTTCAGCCCTTGAAAAGTAATTGGCAAAAAATTTAAATGCTATAGCATATATAGAACCCCTAAAGAGCTATTGTCGTTTTAAACATTTGCTGGAATATTGAATAAAGTTGGTGATAATAACAAACCTACAACTAACGATTTGCTGCGATTTATTCCGTCGGAATCCCAACGCGTTAAATTATGAAAAATTCCACGGGAGAATAGCACAAGATTAACGATGCTGACGAGTCAAACAACTATGATAATTCTACGGAAAACTTGAATTACCAGCGCAATTCGGGGGAGAATAACTAATAAATAAGTTTAAATTCCAGAGAAAAGGACAGTTCAACAAATTATTCATATACTCTTCCTTCAGGAATTTTAGAGCAAAATTGAAAGGAAAATACGATTTTCCCGTACTCCTCCTTATCCAGCAAATCAAGATTCTATTAGATATACCCTGTTATAGATCCTATAACCACTCTTGAAGCAGATATTGATATGTCGAAAAAATCATGGATTTTTGACAATTGATGATTCTTACGCGTATTCACGGAGAACAATGAAATATGTACGAAGAGCAAGCTTTCAGGGAATTTGAATTGCAAATTTTTCATATCAGAGATATTTCAATTTTGTGTCCTGGGACGATAACAGATAGGCTTAAAGTAATACTCGCAGGAACAGTTAAAGTTGTTTTAAAAAAACGTTTCACCGTAGAATATATTTGCAACTAAAGACGTCAGCGTGTTATACCGAGTAATGACTCCTCACAGAAAACAGAAATTCTTCAACAAATAAACGGCAAATGCCTTGTATCATCACGTTACCATGTCTAACATTTAATTCAATCCATTAGAGTAACGTCATGAATCATGTATGTGGGAAATTTATTTTTGAGCTTCCACGAAGGTCTATGAAGATCTACAAGAACTCATTCACAACATTCACAAGGTTGCATCGAGCTTATGCTACTCATGTACTTATGATAGTCTTGCATCACTATTGATCTAAATTTGTATACTTCGACAATATAATTAAATTTGTTCACGAAAAGACAAAAATTTTGTAAAGGATCTTATTTGCGACCTTGCTTATTATTTAGGCAGTTTTTCATTTGCTCTACAGTCGATTCGTGATCAATAAATTTAATTTTTTTTAGTTTATACAATTCTCTATTTATTTTTATTAATTAAAAGATTGTGTTAGATACTTTCTGATTCAATATTGTTTTTCAGCCTAGGAGAAAAAACTATTGTGTCATGCTTGAAGTATATTGTAAATATCGAGGAAGACAATGAAGATCTTGAAAAGATGAATCAAACTGAAACATTTAGACCTTCAAGTATAATTTTTCGACAATGTGACTTCCATTATAGATGGATACAGTTAATGAAGAAGGCCTGAAATAAAAAGATTAATGATTTGAAGTTTTGAATTTAGATATTTAAAATTATTTTGTTGTTGGTAACATTTAAAGTTTATTTTTGTATATATCATTCTGTTCTGTATGTACTGATCTTCCAGAGCTTGATTTTCCTTTTTTGAATTTTGATAAAAACACACTACGATTATTGAAATTTTCAGAGCAACTTTTGGTTTGATATGGAGAAATTATTAGCCTGTTAGCACCTAGTAATTTCTGAAAAATTCCATTTGTTAGGAACTTTGATTGAAAAATACTGACATCTCTGAGTAGATGTCTTCTGATATTCAATAACCTATTGTACATAGGTAAATAGGTTCATTTCAAACACTGAAATTAATCTTATGCTAAATAATGTCTACCGTTTCTATAGATTTCAACGATTCATCATCACACGGTTCATTATGTCACAATATAACAACAATTTCGTCACCATATTGCCTTTTCTATACCATCGATTTCACCATACACTATAGGAGAAGTAGTTATCTTACGATAATCATCGTGCACTGACGTCGTTGATGATTACGGAGTTCGCCTTATTATAATAACCTGGAGAACGTCCCTCGGTTTTTTCTCAATATTTTTATTCAGATAAACATGTGGGAATTTGAGATGAATAAGGACAGTGAGAATCCGGAGAAGGATTCGATGGTTGCTCAAGTGTCAGACTGACGCATAGACTTATGATTTCGAAATATACCTATTGAATCAATTATGGTTTCGTTTGCTGGTGCCAATAAAGTTATTTTCGGCAAATGTAATAATCTGCATGTTATCTACATGTTAACTGATTTGTCGTGCTTTGAGAGGAAGTCTGAAGGAACTTCAACAGTTATTCACGTATCTCAGTTACTCAACAGCAGGCAAAAGCTATTTCACTGAAATTGGGTGTTCAGGTTTTCATCATTAATTCAGAATATTTCGAATTTGAAAATAGCTCTGATCCTGTAATTCATGATTATCTTAACAATCCTCTGTGAGCTGCACATTCAACTGAATGGAACGACAGGCTGCAGTTTCAATATTCATAGTGATTATCACTACCACATATTATTATTTGAGCAGAAGGTACCATCTGGGACCGAAAATATAGTTCCTTCACCAAACAGCAGGATAAAATTGTTATTTCAGGTGTGTAGATCTATGTCTTAGGATCGTCCAAAAATACTTGAAAATAAACAAGGATCAAAGATCGTCTACATATTCCAGTCAACTTATCGATGTGAATGAATGATGGGAAAACTCAGAGTTACACAGAAAACGAAATAATGTGGAAAATGTAAAAAGAACTTTCTTCAATCTGAATACAATAAAATATACTCGGGAAAATGCGAAAAATGGTTGGTTATACTTCTCCGCGAAAGTTGGGAGAATGAAAAAACGGTGAAATCAAACAAAATCATTGAGAGCTATTATATACTGCCAGGGATATCATGGAACAAATGCAGAAGAACCGTAAAAAAATACCAAAAATATGAGAAAGTTCAAAAAGGACACACAAAGATCTATTCAATTTTTGTCTAATGGATTTGAAGAGATGAACACCGAGAATAAGAAGATAAGGGAGATACTGGAGAGAGAAAGACAAGAGCTAAAAATGGCAAATGGGAGAATTGAGCTTCTCAAAATGAAGATAGAAGCTATTGACCAAGTAAAAGAAAGAATAATTTACTTTATGAATGTACCAATTATGCAAAAGGTAGAAAACAGTAATATTATAGCGGCCAATATAATGAAGAAAATGAAAGTAAAGATTTATAAGTCGAATTTTGGAGCACAAAGAATTTCAAAAGAAATAATGCCCCAATTATACTACGTATGGAAACTACAGAGAAAATTAAAATAATTAGAGAAATTAAGGATGGAAGAACGTGGTTATGGTGAGAATATTATAATATACTATAAAATTGAATAATGAATTGAAAACACCTCTGCGCAAGGTAGTGATGGATTAGATTCAAAATTATTATAAGTTACTATAAGAACAAATCGCAAATTCACTTTCAGAGATGATTAATAAATCATTCGAATTGGGTTTTCCCGAGAGTTTTGAAAACATCAACATTAAGACTAATAACAAGGATATAGAAAAGAATAACAAAACTAATTATATACCCATATCGTTAATTGATAACATTGCAAAGAGTTTCGAAAAAGCTACCCAAAGAATTAGCAAATTTTTGAAAGAACATTCAATCCTATCAGAAAAACAGTTTGGTTTCAGAAAAAATCAATCAACAATTGACGTCATAGCCCTACTGCTGCAGGAAATTCTTGAAAACGTAGAGAACAATGTACCCACCATTGCTGTGTTCTTTACTTGGCAAAGGCATTTGACACAGTATGCCACCGGGTTCTGCTCGGTAAACTGGAGATATATAAAATATGGGACAAAGCTTTGGAATTGATGAAAAGTTATCTGAACAGTCGAGACCCAGATGCGAACTAAAGAGGTAATCCTTATCGGGCACAGGTGTCGCTAGTTTCACGGGAGTGAAAATAAACAAACAGTGTCATTTAGTGATAAATAAAAATGTTATTAAAAAGTTCCGTTTAACTAATTACTGATTCTTAGTGGAGAGTTTCTGATTACAGGGACACCACTAAATAAAATGGATACCATACAAAACTGCCAACTCCAAATCTGTTGCTCTAGTGTTCAGTTCACTCGATAGAGAATGATCGTGTTCCACTAACTCAAGGTAAGACAAACCAAATAAACGTAACTAACGACGAAGATATCTGGACAGTATTGACTAGTCAAAAACATTTAACATCAGAAAAGCAACCTCAAAGGGACAATCCGCATAACTTGATTAAACCATCAGGAACATTCAAAAGACCACATTCAACGAGTGACTCTGAACCTAAAACGATAGATAATTCAAAAGTTATTCTAACAGACAACTCAGATGATGAATCAATCATAAGTGACAGTAGCCTCACTTCGAAAAGTTCACGGGTATCTTGGGTACAAAGACAAATCAAAAAGAAACGTTCTGAGGAGAAAGACATGTCTGAACCTGAGTCGATCTGGATAAGTATAGTAAATATGATTTCAGAGGAACCGGATGAATTTCAAATGTCAGTAGAACAAATAAAAAACTTTCCTGATAAAACATACGGGAGAACCAAAATGTTGAGACTTTGCCAGGATTTTTCACCAGATGCAAAAAAGATATTAGAATATCCAAGAAATATTCACAAAGAATTCACAATAAGGAGTAATAAAAGCAGAATAACCAGAATTATCAAGAAATTAGTAAAAGAACTTAATTTAAAAAATGATGATGCAGATGGCATCATTCAAATATTTGAAAATAACACTGTGCTTAAAAGAAAAGCACAGGAACATAAAGAATAGTATGGACATTTTACAGTGGACCGTTAACGGATTTTACACTAGAAAAGAGAGAATAAAACTACTAATAACTGATAGAAATCCTGATATTTTATGTTTTCAAGAGACCAACGTCAAAAGAGATCACTATGCCGACATCAGAGGATTCAAACTCTATCACAAGAACAGAAAAGAAAGGGACAAAGCAAGTGGAGGAGTAGTGATTTTTGTTAGGAACCATTTGCAGAGCCGCGAGATAAAACTGATTACAAATGTCGAGGCAGTGGCAGCCGAAATAAAGGGTGAGTTAAAATTAACTGTATGTAATTTGTATTTACCTAACAGCAGATATATCTCGTTTGCTGAATTAACGAATATCTATAACCTATCACCACAACCATTCATCATTCTGGGAAACTTAAATGCCCACAACCAATTATGAGGTTCAGAAAAGACTCAAGAGGGGATATAACAGAAAAATGGTTAGAAGACTGCGATCTTATTTTACTTAATACAGGAGAGCCTACACATATTAACATAAGTAATGCCAAGACAAGTGCTATAGATCTCTCCATCTATCAAATAATACCACTGGTTGGTTTCGGATGAACCACACGATAGCTACGACTAACCTATCATCATGAGTATCCCTTCAAAACAACAGTCCGATCCAGAAACAATTATACCCACATAGAAATATCATCTAGCTGATTGGTTTAAATTACGCAAGTTAGTATTGGAAAAAATTGATGAGTCCAATATTTCATTCGACCCCAACCAAGATTCAGTGAATGAAATTGTGAAAAGATTTTCAGATGCCATCATTTCTGCAGCTGACGAGAATATTCCTAGAACACCACATATCAAACCGAAGAAAAAAGTACCATGGATAAACCAAGAATGCATAGACAAAATCAAAAAGACCAAAAAGGTACATCGTAACTTTCAGAAACCCCCAAACGTAGAAGGCAAAATAAAATACAAAAAATCTAGAGCAGCAGCATGAAGAGCAGTGAAGGAGGCCAAATTGGAATCATGAAGGAACTATGTCTCCACTAATACATCAAGTACATCTACAACAGAAATGTGAAATAAAATCAGAGTACTTAGAGGTAAACAGAATAGAAAGAATCCAAAACTGTTAGAAAAACTAGAGGGAAAAATCATTCATCAAAACACTGATATGGCAAACTTGCTAGCCTACAGCTTTGCTTCGAATTACAGCAACTCAAACTATTCCGAAGCCTTCAAAAATTCAAGAGAAAATATACAGATTGTTAAACCAGAGCAAAATCATCATAAACATGGATATCACATTGAATGAAATTGACATCGCTAAAAAATGAAGCACTGGACCAGACAACATTTCTAACACAATTTTGAAAAACCTTCCTCCACAAGCAGTCAAACTCCATTTGAATATATACAACCTTATATGGAAACATCAAGTTTTTCCAGATCAATGGAGACTGGCAACGGTTATTCCAATAGTTAAACCGAACACGGACCCCATGAAAATTTCGAACTACCGCCCGATTTCCTTGACTAACAATATGTGTGAGATACTAGAAAAAATAATTTGTGAAAGACTCAAATGGGTGATTGAAAACAACAGTCTATTAGCAGCCAACCAGTTTGGATTCCGGCAAAATTGATCCACCCATGACCATCTCTCCTGCATGGAATCAGAAATCGGAACAGCATTAGCGAATGATCAACACCTCTTTTTGGTATCAATTGACATACTCAAGGAATATAAAATGGTTTGGAAAGAACACATTCTTCAAGTGATGGAAAATAAAGGCTTCGAAGGAATTATATGAAACTTTACAAAAAATTTTCTTAAAAACAGACAAATATAAGTAAGAGTTGAAGACAAAACCTCGACCACAATTAAACTGGAGAATGGACTCCCTCAGGGATCAGTTATAGGTGTATTGCTCTTTTTGCTTGCTATAGATGACATATAAACGATTTCCAAGGCCCCAACGAAGTATTCCTTTTTTGCAGATGATTTTACCATTATGTGCAGTGGCAGAACGATAGCAACAACGCTACAAATTATACAAAAAATTCTCAATAGTCTATCGACCTGGTCAGACACAACCGGATATACCTTTTCTCCTTTTCTCCGAATAAATCTGAATATATAATCTTCACAAGAAAATATAAACAAGAACCACATTGCAATCTCACACTGGGAAACACACCATTGAATAGAGTTTACAATCTTAAAATTCTTGGCTTAACTCTCGACTAAAAATTAACATGGAAAAATCATAATGAAAAACTCAAAGCTGGTTGTATCTTAAGAAGGAATGTTTTGGAGTCACTTAGCTCCAATAAATGGGGTGCTGATAAGGAATGTCTTCTGAAAACTTATAGAGCTATAATAAGATCAAAACTAGATTACGGGGCCATTTTTCACAAATCTGCTAAACAAAGTCCCAAGAAAAAACTGGACTCAATACACACACAAGGAACAAGACTTGCAATAGGTGTCTTTCAAACAAGCTCGACCACTAGTATCCTCGCAAAGGCAGAAGAAGTACCAATTAGTTTACGAAAAGAAAAAAAGAATTGACAATCGCATACGCAACGACAGTTGTCCACAAACCCAACGAAACAAATAATAGACACAAATAAAACCGACGCATAAGTGACATCATCAACACAGAAGTTGCCTTAAAGACTGAACACGAGGCTCAATGAATATTTGAGAAAACTTGAAATTGATCTACCAACATGCTGGCCAAAAAAAGAACGCTCCAATACCACCATGGTTAAAAATGGAAGTTAAAATAAACAGGGATATTAGAAATTTAGCTGAAAATGAAGATAATACAAGCCCACAAACTTATCGTGCCCTGTTCTCTATAATTATAAAAAAATACCACGCATACACTAAAATATATACTGATGGTTCGAAAAGCAAAGATGAAGTAGGTGCTGCGGCCACTTCAGACTCATGTGACAGGTTGATTAAGCTTCCGGATCAGTCAGAAATTTTCTCATGTGAATCTGTAGCAATCGTGGAAGCCCTGAAAATGGCATTTCAATCGAAAAATAGTAAATTTCTGATGTGCACCGAGTCTATGTCCAACCTAGAAGCTATAGAATTAAAAAAAAACAATGAACAACTAGTTAATACGGGAGTTGCTGAATGACTTGAAAAATACTAAAAGGCAATTGTATTCTTATGGACTTCATCTCATGTAGGCATACGAGGAAACGAAAAGGCGAAACAAGCTGCAATAACAAACCAAATCGACAAGAATATATAACTCAAACAATTAGAAAGCAAGAATCTTATAGGAACAAAAATCTTCGGTTCATGGAACAATATTTGGAAGAACGTAACTCCTACCAAACTACACCGAATAAAACAAGACCTTTATTTAAAACCCTCGATAGTTGCCACCACGAGAAGAAAGCTGACAATAATAACAAGACTACAAATAGGACACACAAATCTCACACACGAGCAGAGAAGAAACGCCAATATGCCTCACATGCAATGTACCTCTAGATGTCGACCACCTGATATTCAAGTGTAACAAAACCTTGAGGGATAAAAGGCAACTAGAACTAAGCGACAGCACAATTCAGTCCTTGAATAATCCCAATGAAGTACATAGTATTTCGAAGTATCTTGAGCAGACAAAATTTTTGACCTTATTTTAAAAATAATAATTTGAAAGTTTATATTTAAGGTGGTCGCTAATGACCTACTACCTGCATAAATAATCTCTTGCTTCTTGAAGATGATGTGGTGACTTGGCACCTTGTCCTTTCAGAATCGTCACACAATTTAGATATCGAGATGGTCAACCATGATGATGCATCGGCACAAACAGTAGGAAAAAAATTGAAATATGGTCGCTAATGACCTACTACCTATATAAATAATTTCTTGCTTCTTGAAGAAGAGGGTGACCCTCGTATCATATGCTGATGACACGGTTTTCTATAATGAAAATTCTACCTGGAACAAGGTACAAAGTAGAACTTTAAGTGTGCTTGAGGTAATAAGGGAATGGATGCAATAAACTAACATAAGACTCATAAGGCTGTGGTAGAAAGAATTGTAAAGATTAAATACTGAGAAATAATTACAGATGGAAACCTTGAGTGGAACTTACACACAGATCATTTATGTAGCCAAATAAGAAAGGCGATATATATGTTTTACCCACTTTGGATTATAATAAAATCATTGAATATAAGAAATCAATACCTGGCATTGACACAATGTATCGTTTTTATGATCTAATTGGTTGGGGTGCAGCATATATAATACATCTCGAGAAAATAATTGTCACACAAGAAAATATACTGAAAATAATCTTCAAAAACCTAGAAGAAATTCGTCAAAGCTAATTGGGAAATAAAACTTCATGAATATAGTACGTACAAAGCCGTACAATAAGCAATAAAGATCTCATCTTGAGTAATAACGACATTTATAGATGTTCTTCATAAAACAGAGGAAGGAAAGGAGAAAAGGGAAAAAGAGAATTTTTTTTGTTTCGTCTCTTGTTCTTTCACGTTATCTATATAAGTGAAAGAACTGGTGCAAGTAAACATAAGATATTACTGATAATTATAAAGATCTAATTTTCTGGGATAATGCGAGTTACTTGTAGAGGAAAATTTATTAATATCATATAGAAACAAGAATGGAAGGTACCGCACTGAGCACCAAGTTTGAAGCAGAATGTGTTCTACGTCTGACATGTATCAACTTTAGCTAAACGAAAATTCACATATATTCAATTTTTGAAAATTAAAACAAAATTCACATTTCGTGTTGCCTACTCAAATCATATAAAATTGGCTTTATCTCAACCGGAACTTTAAAGCCACTATATTCCCCCGACAGAAATATCAGTCATATCAAATTGCGATGTTGAACAAAAATGTTATTTAACTGGAACTAGTTTATGATAACAATATTCCTCGATGCGATTGTTGGATAGAATCAAATTTGTTTTCTATCGCTGCTGAACATAGAGTTGGCAAAATGGGGAAATCGCAAACAAATGAATTCGAAATTTACACACGAAGATAAACTATTATTTTTGGAAGTGTAAGCACAATATAACCTGACGTTGTCCATATATTCATTAATTTGTTGTCGATTGGAGAATTTATATCCAGGCATATTTAGATATATATATCATTTATCATTAAAACTAAAATCATAGCTCTGTAGATACAAAATATTGAATATTATATGGATATCGATTGCATTCCCCTAATGAGAAATGTTTAATCCGATTGTGGATTTATGCCAAATAATTATTGTATGGTAAAGTAGCTGTTAGTGTGGAATGAAATAGTAATTTGGAACTAGAAAACTTATAATTGAATTATAATCGATGTCCACCAACATTATTTTAATGACTTAATGTAGTTTTAGCATTGGCGTAATTTTATTGTCGACTCAGCACCTTGTCCTTTCAGAATCGTCACAAAATTTAGATATCGAGATGATCAACCATGCTGATGCATCGGCCCAATCAGTAGAAAAAAATTTAAAATATGCTTATTATAATTGTTGCAGAAATCGAAGATACCAAAATTCTGAGTGTGTTATTCCAGGAGCAACATTCCATTCCAGTTACTTTTCCTCCCAAAAAGTGAGAACAATTGATTTCATTCGCACCTCACGTAAGCTGTAAAGAAACTAATAATTTCTTGTGCAATGTTGATGAAATAGCAATTGTTTGTTTGTTTTTTTGTTTTTCCTTTAACGTGCTCTGTTTCTGACTTTCGGCTAATGACACGCCGGGGAATTCTGTCACCTCACTAACCCGAGAATTTTGCCGAACCCCTCTCGTGTCGAGGGAACGGATCTTCAATGTCCAACACATCTCTGTTAGACAGGACTGACAGCTTTACATCTCCTCCGAAAGATGGACACTCAAGCGATTCCCAGAATCCGAAAAATCGCACCGACATCGCACCTGATGTAAACATAGCCTAGCCAAATCGAGTCTAGTAGAATCGAATTATGCAGTGCCTCCCTCAATAAGGCTCCTTTCAAATTTCATTCCGATAAGAATAATAGCGAAAAGGAAGGCGATGAGAATGCTAAGGATACTTGATATAAATGAAATTAAAATGATATCTGGGAAGATTGACCAGAATAAAGTACGTGGATATTCTTTCAACCCTTAACGATACGTAAATATCCAATGGGATATTATGAATTCAGTCATAAGGCCTTATCAGTACCCATCACTCAATTACTGAAACACATTGCAAGTACTGTGTTTTAAGGAATTTTACTTAACAAGTAAAAGCCTCCCAAATTCAAACATTGCAAGTCGGAAAAAGAGACCTCTGCAAGACTGAAAGGGAAGACCCATTCGACTAGAACCTGCTTCAATAAAATAAACTTAAATTGGAAATATTTAAACAAGATTCGTACCACTAGACAAATCCTTCCAACGAGGATGTAGTCACCATCCTACAAAATAAACCGAATGTGACAGAAAGAATGTTCGGAATAGAAGAACTGTTCTCAAAAACATCTAATGCTGAATGTTTCAACGTTGGTGTTGACTACAACCTCTAAGATGAATAATATGAAAGCGATCTTTGACCGATAGTAGTAACTTTTGGACGATTTTTGTCCTCCTACTACAAAGTGTATAGTTCCATCTTAAGAAAAAAAATCGAAAAAAGTTGTATAGCTATAATATTCAAAAGGGACCTCACTGTATAAGAGCGAGTATATGTGGATGAGTTGAGCATTGAAATATATATTGTGTCAAAAAAGTACCGGAAATTGTTAAAGTTGTCCATTTAAACCGAGCACTGCACCAGAAGCGGCCCGAATACGAGACAAGCCAGCATAAAGTCATTCTGTTGCATGGTCACGATTGTCCGCATGTCACAAAGTCCGTCAAAAAAACACTTGAAGCCATTCCATGGGACGTCATACTACATGCGGCTCACTCATAAGACTGTACTCCATCAGATTACCATTTGTTTCGGTCAATGGCTCATGGGCTTTGAGAGCATCATTCAATTCTTTCGAAAAAGTCATTTCATCGTCGTGGCATTCGTCTCCTCCCAGAAGAATGTGAGAAAGTTATGAAAATGATGGTGAATACTTTGAATTATGGTATTTGTATTCAGTTTCTTGAAATAAAGGCTTAGTTTCAAAAATAGGGGGGGTTTCAAAAGGTACACCTAATATGTAGCACTAAAAGCAAAACTCCTAATCTACTTGACCTTACTCGATCATTCTATCACTTTTGACGGAACGGATATAATTTCTGTTAGATATGACCCAGATTGACTGCATTTCCACTAACTTTTTGTATGATTTGTATGATCTGAACTCATCAGGTACAAAGATGATACAATATACATATATATATATATATATATATATATATATATATATATATATATATATATATATATATATATATATATATATATATATATATATATATATATATATATATATATATATATATATATATATATATATATATATATATATATATATATATATATATATATATATATATATATATATATATATATATATATATATATATATATATATATATATATATATATATATATATATATATATATATATATATATATAAATTATTGATTTCAAGTTGGCAATTAAAAGTAGTATATTGTGGGGTTTTCCAGAGTTCATTAATCTCAAACTTCCTAACAGATTCATTTTACTTCCTTTATTGTATTTGTGGAGAACTGTGGGATTGTCTTAAATTATTTTGTGATTTGTTGATTGAATCTATTCAAATATTGGGGATTTCTCATCTGAAGAAATATTCTCTGAACCTGCATTTATAATTTCTTCCTGTTTGACCTACATAAGCTGAAGGGCTGTCGTTGAATTCGATTTTGTGAAAACCAAATTGTTTGAGTTTATCTGTTTTCTGTTTTGCATTGAAAACTAAGATTAGGGCTACTTGAGAATGAGTTATTCATTTGAATTTTGAAAAATAATGTTTTATTTTATGAGAAAGTAGGTCGACATAATTAGAACGTGAAAAACTGAAGAAATTGATTTTTCTCTTTCATATTTTAAAATGGATTCCCACAAAATAAATATGTCATGAATATCATTAATAATATTGAGAACTGATTTTTGTATGTGTTTATGAATGAGAGTAGTTTGACGCTAAATTCGAAGAATTCTTGTTGAGGCTGTGAATAGATTTAACTTTATTGTATGATAACAAATTCGGAGAAAGTGTCTTGGGGCCTTGAAATACTTGAAAGAAATTTATCACTTGTTTCTTATAACCATAAGCAGTTTCTGGTGTACCCTGGAAAATAATAGATATTTCAGTTTGGACAGCAGTTGTAAACATCTGTTTATTCTCACCAAATGGGGCATTCGTCTGCACCAGATCATGCTTGGCCTGTTTAGCTATTGCTAGACTTAAGATATATATTAGAGTTGTTTTACTTGAGACAGAATAGTATACTACAATTCATATCATCAGAGACATAAAAACTCCGATCAGTCAAGACGGAGAATTGTATCAAATTTATAATCACAATTTCTCCATGTGTCTGAATATTGTCTTTATCCGTTAAATAAATCGAACATAACACAGGGTGATTGCTGAATCATCTTTTATTCAAAACCTGAAGAAATCGAAGCACCCAAAAATATCGTCCTTCGAGCCGAATAAAAGCGAAGAAAAGAGAAATTAATCGTGTGTGGTACGTGGGAAGTTAGACATTAGACTTGAACATTGCACCTGAATTTAAATAACAAAATTCAAGAAATCAATCAATAAAAATTTCGAATTTAAACTGTGACTTAAGTGACTTCAGTGCATCGAACGTAATACATTCGATTGTGAAGTTACACATTGTGACAATGTAATTGTACGGTGTTTGCATATTGATATTTGGACCTTGCCGCCGCTGCGGCATACATCTTAACTCGCTTTTGCATCTGGACAGTAAAAACAACAATCCAGCGTATTATAAACACGAAATTACAATATGCACGAATTTGGTACAAGGTGTTGAGTCACTGATTACTGAGAATGAGCAACAGTAAGTTGAAAACTCAGAACCAATAGCGCAAACATCACTGGCAATATCAGAAAGCCAGCATATTTTTACTCATAGATATTTGATGCAATATGATGAAAAGGGATACAAATAAAAGGAATATTAACACTCCGCTGAGTGACAATGAAATTTACATCGCGACAAGTCGAATACTAAAACTTGCGCAATTTGACCATTTTCAGGATGAAATCAGTAGTTTGACAAAGAGAGCTGAACCATCGGAATCGAGAAAATTAAGACATTTGAACCTGTTTATTGACGAAGCAGGATTGATCAAAGTGGGCTGTCTGTTGAAACACGCGCCTATTTCATATGATCAGAAGCATCAAGTAATTCTTGATCCAAAACATTATATCTCCACTCTAATAATACGAAATGAACATAAAAGAACATGCATGATGGATATCAAAATACAATGTTGTCTTTCCAAAATCGGTACTGCATACTTGCGACTATGTCAGATACATTTCAAATCACGATCCCATCATCCTACTGATGGGTGATCTGCCTTCAGCACGAATTACTTCCATGTTACGGACCTTCTTGCGTTGGGGTGTCGATTATGCAGGTCCGTTCTCCTCAAACGATAAGCTACATTCATCCACATCAATAAAATCATATATTTGTGTTTTTGTCTGCTTGGCAACTAAGACATTGCATATTGAACCTGCCCGTGATCTGTCAACTGAAACCTTTATAAATTGAAAAAAGATTCATAGCACGTAGGGGTATATTCTCAGACATTTATTCAGACAACGGAACAAATTTTGGCGGAGTCATAAATGAAATAACCGAAAGAAAGCGATTTGTGAATAATGATAGTGATATTTTTCAATTGAATATAAAACGACATGGCATATCATACCCCCACCAGCTTTTTATTTTGTTGGTTGTGGGAAAGCACAGTCAAATCTGCCAAATATCATCTTAAACGCGTGATTAGAGAAACACGACTAATGTACGAGGAGTTTAATAACATTTTGACGCAAGTTGAGACATGCTTGAATTTCAGACCATTAACTCCTGTTTCCAATGACCCCTATGACCTCACTCCTTTAACTCCTCGACATTTCCTCATTAGAGGCTAATTGAAATTATACCACAGAGGAAATTGAATAACATGAGAATGGAATGTTTATATCGGTACCAGCAAATGGAACAGATAACACATCGTTCTTGTTATCGATGGTAACGTTACTACCTGCCACAATAACAAAATAGAAATGAGTAGATAAACAAGAGTAGAGAAATTGTCAAACCAGTCACCATGGTTTGCGTTGGCCTCCGGAACGTATTGTAGAAATATACCCCGTAGCTAACAGTGTCATCAAAGTTATGCTAATTGAGGTTACACTCGAACGACCGGTTGCAAAAATTTGTGTCCTGCCAATAAATGAATCTATTGACGGCAAACGATTAATACATTCCAATCGAATGTCAGCAGCACCGGTCTCACAAAAATCACTTAGTTGGAAGGCATTAGAATTAAAAATTTGTGAATATTTATTTCCGGTACGTATGAGTCATTCATTTAATGATAATGTTTATTTGCTCTAATGTTGAGATCAATTATTTTATAAATCTTCATGTAATTAATTTAGATTTGGGATGTACCTATGATCTCTCTTAAATATTTTATTACAACATTATATCTCCTTAGTTGAAAGATTCTCTGTGAAGGTGGGCGGTATGTTAAAGCTGTGAATAGATTTTACTTTATTGAGTGATATCGAATTCAGGTCACAGTGTTTTGGTACTGAGGGGCCCTTATATTAATTGAAGCAATTTATCTTTTGTTTTATAATTTCGAAGATCACGTGCTTCTTATAACCATTAGCAGTCTATGGCAACCCTTGAGAAGAATAGATATTTCAGTTTTAGAAAAATTTATCGAAATCCCATACAATTAAGACAGCAGTTGTAAACATCTGTTCATTCTTCGCCTAATGGGGCGTTTGACCTCTCCCCATCAGGTCACTCTTGACCTATTGAGCTATTGTTAGACTTAAGATATATATTAGTTATTTTAGTTGAGACAGGATATTACACTACAGTTCATATCATCAGAGACATAAGAAACTCCGATCACTTGCGACGGAGAATTGTATCAAATTTATAATCACAATTTTTCCACCTGTCCCGATATTGTCTTTATCCGTTGAATAGTACATAACACAGGGTGATTGCTGAATCTTTTATTTGAAACCTAACGAAATCGAATCACCCAAACAGTTTATTCTCAATTTGAAAAACATTTGAAATGATTACTAAACCCGTAAAAAACAGTTCCGAAAGAAGTAGGGAGAATCTTCAACTTCTTTATGAAGAGCAAATTAAAGGTTTATCTGAAAATCATCTGGAAAAATATAGATTAGTATTACTATCTATCTATCTATTACTTTCTACTTACAAACAAAACGTCGTAATCTAAATAATTCAACGTACTTCTAATGAACAATACTGCCGTTAAACATCTCAAACATATTGCAAATACGTTGAAACTGTTCTTTACGAGTAGTCCCGGAAAATTAAAAGAGGAAATACCTAAAACACGAATGAATTATGGCATAAGAAAAAAGTCATGTCGATTTCAAACGCTTAGTACCTCATTTAAGCTACCAAATCAGATATATTCAATATTATTATGACCTTGCAATATCCCGCAACCTCTGGTTCAGACGGTTTCCTGTAAAGGTGATAAAGAGTTGTGCAGAGTCTATAATCTCCTTACTGTTTCACGTATTTAATGCATCTTTCATGCCATAAAGATTTCCCGATACACTAAAGATCAGTAACACGATTGGTAAAGTTCACCTGAAAATATAGACTCACTGCGCTCCTTTCGGTATTTCTTGAAAGAGTAGTTCTCAACCATCCGCAAAGGCGGATCTCTTTGAAAAATATGTTTTCACGAGATGCTGTTCTAGATACATCAAATGTAGCGCTACGAATCATCCCACATGTCCAATCGAATATGCCTGAAGTAGAATTCAGAGTGCGTACGGTACAGTGCGTTCTTCAACAATTGAACTCTGAGAAAGTAGTAGGTCTTGATGGAACACCACCTACTGTTTTGAAAAATAAGCTCCAGAGAAAGAACCTATTCTTAATCGTCTGTATCAGATTCCGTATGAGAGTCACACGTTTCGGAATGTTTTGGAAGGTTGCGAGAGTACAACCGATACCAAAGAAAGGAAAATCAACCAAAATCATAGTCCAATCATATTGTTGCTCATCATGTCGGAAGTCATGATAAACAATGAGCCCTAAAATATTTCGAGTTAAAATGTATCATCAGTAATCGACAATACAGATTCAGTAGACAAGGATGCATTTGTGCACATCAACAACCGAAAATCATGGCGAACCGAGAGCCATTACTTTTGATATATCAAACATCTTCGACAGGTGTTGGCACACAGTCATGATGAATAAACTAATCACATATGTTCTCCCCGAAAAAATGCGTGGTTGGATTTGAAGTTCTCTCTTCAGTAGATTGATTCGGACGGTGGCTGATAGTGTAACGAATGAATCTTTATAGTTTTATGTAGAGGAGTACCCCACGGCCCATACTCTCTACAACTCTTTTTTGTTGCACATCAATGATCTGCTCCGCTCAGCCGAAAACAGAATATTTGGGTTTGCAGACGACAGTACTTTGGTTTCTTATTTTCTAGTTAGCGTTCCATAACTGCTGAGGGGTCACACTGACAAAGATACTACCGAATAATGTCACTAAATTCGCACATAGAGAACATATCAGAGGGGGTCCGGTTGAATTTCCACGGGAACAAGAAGCAATCGACAACCTCCTCCAGAAAAGTCACTACTAGAGAACCTCCTTTAATTATATACATAAAATTTCCTCAAAGAAGAACATTAATCTACTCAGCATCACGGTCAACAACGGAGTTTGCTGGCACCATAAATTTTCGGCTATTTTCAAATGTGCTTCTGCTAAGCTCAGATTTCTTTAAAAATTCAATTGACGAGGCTTTTACGTGATAGAAATCCATTTTCACAAACACAAGTACACGATGATTTCTACTAAAATATATTATTGAATGCTCGACGCGTTTCGATACACAGTATATTTATCAAGAGCGAATGAATACTACAAATATATCTCACAAACAAATTTTTATATATACTAAAGAGGCAATCCACTCAGAGCTATCCGTACTTGAACAAATGTTTAGGAAAGAAATTTAATAAGGGTGAGTTATTTATGTCTACCTTATCATCATAAATTTCCGGTGGATACCTAAATCTGTTAATTTCAAGTACTTCCAGTAGTTCCCTCGCTTCTTGAAATGAGCCAACTTCTAAGTTATCGAGAAATTGTTCGTTGAAAAAGAGTTCCACAGCACACTAGCCCTGTAAATAATAATAAAATGAGAATAAAGAATTTTTATAGAGAGGTACGATGAGCAGTTAGTTGGACCGTCCACAGCAGAGAGTTTTTCGTTAGCTTGCTTTTTCTTTGAAACTGCATTGTTTTTGGAATTAGGCCTTTCAGTTCTTCCTAGAATTCACCATGGAAGTGCCTGTATAAAAGAGAAATATCATTTTGCCGCCCGTGAGCGAGAGGTTGGAGATCACGCATGATCTTGGTTGGCTCTCTGCTCTCTTCTTGACACTATTCAAAATATAAAATGAACGTTTAGTTGAGGAGCCTCACATTTACGCATTATTCAAGAGCAGGTCGCACCTTTTCTCTATATAAAATCATAAGCTTTGATGGCGTGAAGTACTCAGTAGCCCTGAAAAGAAATCTGACAAATACAAGTAAACGATGATTTCTACTAAAATATATTATTAAATGATCGACGCGTTCGATACACAGTATATTTATCAAAAGCGAATAAATACGACAAATATATGTAACTAACAATTTTTATATATACTAAAGAGGCAAACCACAAAGAGCTATCCGTACTTGAACTAATGTTTAGGAAATAAATTTAATAAGGGTGCGTTACTTATGTCTACCTGATCATTAAGAATTTCCGGTGAATACCAAAATCTGTTCATTTCAAGTACTTCCAGAAGATTGAGTTTATACCTCCATTCTCAGAATGTGGGATTTTGAATTCTGAATTGAAAGAGTGACCATTTTCCGTAAGATGATTCGAAAAATTTGAATCGATTTTCCATTCATGAAACTGTGTTTATGTTTAGAGATTCTAACATTAAAATTCCTTCCTGTTCTACCTATATAAAAACAATTGCAATCTGCAAAATCCAATCTATAAACACCTGATTTATTTTCTGTATTAATTGGAGATTAATTCCTGATAAATGAACCTAAATTTGTTGATGTTTTGAACGCTATATTTAAATTTGAATTTTAAGAAGGACTTCACATTATTGCTAATATTGCCTTTATATGTTAAACTATTGAATTTCCCGTCTTGGTATTCACCGATTGGATATATACGTTGTAACGGTAATTTCTGTTTTTCTTATGTAATATGCTGCTAACTAAATTGGCATCATTACCATTATCTAATGCGATCTGTTTTATCAAATTCAATTGTTTGAAATAATTATGATTAGACATTGGTGTGTTCAAGAGTCTATGTATATAGCTATTAAATGCTGCAACTTTATGTTGGTAAGGAAGTGCCGATGTATAATGAATTGTGATATCTGTATAAGAAGGCTTATGATAAATTGAAAACTATAATCAATTATTTGTTAACACAAAATATGACGAATCCACGAATTAAATACGTCATTATGGCTTTATTAGATGTTTGCAATTTCTTTAAATTATTTTTTTTAACGATTTTATAAAACTGATGACGGACTCATAATGACGGGAAACCCCTTAAGCCCTCTTTTAGTAGAAATCTTCATGGATAACATAGAAAAAACTATTCATAAACACCCGCTTAGTAAACATTCCTATATTGGTATCGATATGTCCATGACATTATTGTGTGTTTCACAGGAACAAATAGACAGTTCACTGTATTCGAAAATTTCATCAACAACCTGCACCCAAAAATAAAATTCACTTCTGAAATAGAACAGAACAATTCGATCAATTTCCTAGACCTAACAATAACAAGATCAAATAATAAACACTAGTTTTCAATTTATCATAAGCCTTCTCATACAGATATCACAATTCATTATACATCGGCACATCCTTACGAACATAAAGTTGCAGCATTTAATAGCTATATACATAGACTCTTGAACACACCAATGTCTAATCATAATTATTTCAAAGAATTGAATTTGATAAAACAGATCGCAATGAATAATGGTTATGATGCAAATTTAGTTAGCAGCATATTACATAATAAAAAACAAAAATTAGCTTTACAACATGTATATCCAATCGGTCAACACCAAGACGAGAAACTCGATAGTTTAACATATACAGGCCATACTAGCAATAATGTGAAGCCCCTTCTTGAAAATTAAAATTTAAATATAGCGTTCAAAACATCAACAAATTTAGGTTTATTTATCAGAAATTAATCTCCAATTAATAAAGAAAATAAATCAGGTGTTTATAGATTGGATTGTGCAGATTGCAATTGTTTTTATATAGGTAGAACAGGAAGGAAGTTTAAAGTTAGAATCTTTGAACATAAACGCAGTTTCATGAATGAAAAAACCGATTCAAATTATTCAAATCATCTTAGGGAAAATGGTCAATCTTTCAATTCAGAATTTAAAATCCTACATTCTGAGAATAGAGGTCTAAAACTTAACCTTCTGGAAGTACTTGAAATGAACAGATTTAGGTATTAACCGGAAATTCTTAAAGATCAGATAGACAAAAATAACTCACCCTTATTAAATTTATTTCCTAAACATTAGTTCAAGTAGGGATAGCTCTTCGTGGATTGCCTCTTTAATATAAATTAAAATTTGTTAGTGAGATATATTTGTAGTATTCATTCGCTTTTGATAAATATACTGTGTATCGAACGCGTCGAGCATTTAATAATATATTTTAGTAGAAATCATCGTTTACTTGTATTTGTCAGATTTCTTTTCAGGGCGAAGTAGTACTTCACGCCATCAAAGCTTATGTTTTTATATAGAGAAAAGGCGCGACCTGCTCTTGAATAATGCGCATATGTGAGGCTCCTCAACTGAGCATTCATTTCATACTTTGAATAATGTCTAGAAGAGAGCAGTGCGCCTCATCGAACAACCGGAGATCATGCGTGATCTTCAACCTCTCGCTCAAAGGCGGCAAGTTGATATTTCTCTTTTCTACAGGCACTTCCATGGTGAATTCTCCGAAGAACTGGAAGGCCTAATTCCAAAAACAATCTAGTTTCAAAGAAAAAGCAAGCTCACGAAAAACTCTCTTCTGTGGACGGTCCAACTAGCTACCCATCGTACCTCTCTATAAAATTCTTTATTCTTATTTTATTCTTATTTGCAGGGCTAGTGTGCTGTGGAACTCACTTATATCGAACATTTTTTCGATAACTTAGAAGTTGGCTCATTTCAAGAAGCGAGGGAACGCACAAATTAAACCATTTGGGCATCCGCATATGTGCCATCTCCCAAAAGTTAAGAATAAAAAAAGGAGGATTGAAACAAATGAGAATCTATTGATGGGATGAATTTTATGCTCACTAAGGTAACATTTCCCTTTCTCGTGAAATTTAGAAAGTGTAGTATATAATATACAGCCATCAGATTAACTGCTCACTTACAATTGACTCAAATGAAGTAGAATCATTATTTTAGTGAATCAAATTCATTTAAGTTTTATGAAAGTTTCAAACCTAAATGTACATAAATCTGAAAAGCATTAAATCTGAAGAGCATCAAAGAGCAAAATAGTTGTTAAAATTCTAAAATGTTGAACCTTAATGGAGTGAACGGCCAGAAGCAGATATATGTATATATAATAATAATGTTTGTTGCAATTGTTTGAAAGGCATAGGAAGTTTTTATTTTAGAGATCGCTGCCCTTGCTTGAATATGTAAAGCGGTCTTAATATCGCCTAGTTCGTAAGCAATCTGAATGTTTTATGGTATTGGTCAATATTTTTCTTTCCAACATAAAGTTGTGAATTCCTTATTCATCACTTTTTTTTATTAGAGCTATAGAACCCTTGAAGAGTTATTAAGCTTAACTTCAATAAGTACAGCAATAAATTACATTTTATTCTATGGTAATAATGACAATTTTAAGATATATGTGTTCACAAGTGTATATTACACTTATATAAGAAACATAAGACAATTCTCATACCTACGATATTAGGTTCAAATAATAAACACTTGATGTCCATATGTTCTAATAATTTTCTGATAACATTGTTCCTTTCATTATCGTGAAGTGAACATTGGAACACTATATGAAATAAAGATTTATTCAAATTAATGTGTCCCGAACGGCATCGGTTTATCACGACAATTAAACTCCTTTCTAGCTTCTTCCTAAGAAAACCATGGATTTTTTCAACTTTTTGAAAAAAAAATTTCATTTATTCCCCGTTCTTAATTCAATTATTGAATTGGATGTTTCTACATATGCATTATGCCTAAAACTTTCTTTCAGATTTTGATAGGGAATATGTATTGTATGTCGTTGCTGGGTAGTTCAGTAAATTTTTTGCAAGATGATCCACTTTCTCGTTTCCGCTTATTCCCCTGTGTTATGGAATCCATACAGACTCTATTGCTGTTGTGAAAACATTGTTTTCAGAAAGCTCAAAGAGCTTTTCTTTAATTTTCAAAATATAACAATTAACATCACGTTTGTTCTTACTTTCTGAATATCATGTTGAAAGCTCTTCATGGTTTCATTGAGTCAAACTCTCTAGCAGTTGAATTTAATAACTTGCTGTGGCGACTGGAAACACGAGTGACTCGGAAATCAGACTGCCCAAAATTAGGAAAGTGATGCACTTAATTCGAACACCGAACTGAAAGAAATGACGTAATTCTAAATAAAAGAAATTTTCATTTATAGTTACAATTATACAAATATATTCGTGACTCATTTCGACGACACTGCGTTTTCGTCAGACATACAAAATACGAACTAATCTAACTTTCAACAGATTATATATGATCATCACAATCGGATTAAAGTAAGTAGAAATCTAACCTATCTTAGGCAAAAACGAAGAAATGTAAATTATTTAGCCGGAAAGATTCAAGTTATGGAGAATAATCGTCCAAAAGTACCTATCCATTAAAAAGTGAATTGATGAATCCAATCTTATGATTTCAAGTTTTTCGTCAGATGAATATTCAATTAATTGATTTGCCTTATAATACTTAATTTTTTATAAATGAAACTAGGATTTTCATTGATTCTAATATATTCATTTGAAATGTATTTGCATCAAGTATAGGCCACTAGAGTTAAAATTGACTAGCTCCGTCCAAATGAAAATAGGGGGAATTGAATTTTCTAATACTAACGGTGATTGACGTCCATCCGCCATTCTTTCTTGTAAACGAATAAATCTTTCGTTTCTCTGTTGAATTTTTATCTTACCCAAAAAAACTATTTCTGCTAAGAACATCCCTAATTCACCTAGTTCCGCTTCTATTATTGTTTTTTCTCAGGAAGTTTTACTACTTCAGTATTGATAAACATCTCTCAACTGCGAGTGCCGTCATGAGTGGAATCGTTTATTTTTTCACCTGCTTGGGTGCACCTTGAAACGAATCATGCATTTCTTCTTTTTAAGGAATTATTCATAGGGATTAATTTAGTGAATAATCTGTAATTCAGTTTTGTGGTTTTATTTCTGAAATTGTCCAATGTTAAAAATTACCCCTACTTTTCGCAAATAACTCTTCTTCTTCTTCAACAAGTTATCTGAACTGGCTATTTTTTTACACCAATATTAGCGCTATTAAACCTAAATATAATGATTTAATTTGCGTAACCAATGATCTTAAACCACACATAATATTCATAACTGAAACATGGCTGGGTAGAAAGGATCCTGATAACCTAGTGAATATCAATGGATACAGTATCTATAGACGTGATAGGGAGAATCGTGTTGGTGGAGGTGTATGTGTCTACTTGAGCGATGAGATAACTCATAATTTTGCGATCTATCCAAAAGCAGTCGAAATTTCTGGAATTGAGGCGTTACATGTTCGATTATCATCTAGAAATAATACTGACATTAATTTGGTGTGTGTTTCGACCTGGTGACGTCTCCCGTGAAGCAAATACCCAGCTCATCGAATATTTGGACCTAATTTCATCATTTACTAATCTAATTATTGTTGGCGATTTCAATTATCGCGATATCGTCTGGCCAATAGCGAACGTTTCTGAGGCGTCCAACCCTGCTGCCGACTTTGTGAGATTTGTTGCTGACTCGAATCTTATCCAGTTGGTGAATGAGCCAACTAGATTCAGAAGAAACAATGAGCCTTCAACACTTGACCTCATTTTAACCAACGAAGAACAACTCATTACACACCCTGAATACCATCCACCGATTGGCATTTCCGATCATGCAGCTATCACTTCAACCCTTCAGCTCAATATTACTATACCTAAAAAATCCAATTGCGTTGAATACAGCGTGACCAACTTTGATTCGCTCTCAGAGGAGCTTCAGCATGTAAACTGGAAAAGACTCTTAAATCCAGCAGACGACGCTGATATTATGTGGAAAAAATTCCATTCCACGTTACTGTCCCTTATAGATAGACACTCCAGGAGAAGGACCTCACGTGTGAACCCTCTTGAACCATGGATAAACTCGGAACTTTTATCACTTATACAACACAAAAAACGTCTCTGGAAGAAATATAAACGAACTAAAAATTCTGAAGATTTTATAAGTCATAGAGATTTTTCTAATCACGTGACCTATGCTCTGCGCTCTGCACGCTGTGAATATGAGGAATCAATTGCTGCCTCCGACAATAACAGAAAACTTTACAAATTTATTCGTGCCAATTTGCAATCGAAGGTCCCTTTGCTACGAAAAGACGATGGGAGCATGTGTAGCTCTGATGCCGAATCGGCGGAAATTTTGGCAGATGCATTTGCCAGTTGCTTCACAACTGAGCCCAATAACGATCAGATGCCCCACTCTGCAACTAGACGTCTTGAGAATAGTCTAACACACGTAGAGTTTGATTATTGCACAGTAAAAAAGCACCTACTCAAGCTAAAAATCATTCGTCTCCAGGACTTGATGGTATCAGTTCTTTTTTCTTGAAGAAGTTTGCCGACGTCCTTTCTCATCCTTTGGCCTTGATTATGAGAACATCTTTCGAGACCTCCCGCGTTCCTCTGGACTGGAAGAAATCAAGTGTCACTCACTATATTTAAAAAAGGTGATAAACTGGACCCATGTAACTATAGACCAATAAGCCTTCTGTCTGTTGCATCAAAAGTGATGGAATCCATAATAGTCGAAGTGACAACCGAGTTCTTGACAAAAACTTTATCATTCCGTCAGAACAACATGGCTTCGTAAAGGAAAGTCAACTACCACAAATCTTTTGTCTTGCGTTAATGATTGGACGCATGCTTATGATCAAAGGATCCCTACTGATGTCATTTACCTCGATTTCGCCAAGGCTTTTGACAGAGTCACAGTAAGAAGATTAGTTCACAAATTGGACATCGTTGGTATTCGCGGGAAGTTGCTTCTCTGGACTACTAATTATATGTCGCAGCGAACATTCGTGGTGAGGGTTGGTGGGGTTCTTTCGTCGGAAAGACCGGTTGTGAGCGGAGTGCCTCAGGGATCCGTCCTGGGGCCACTTTTATTTGTCATGTTCGCCAGCGATCTTTCATTACACATTAAATCTCGCAAGTCATTCTTCGCTGACGATACCAAATTGTATGCAAACCCGCTCACCGAGAGACAGATTCTCCAGGACGATCTTGACGCAATAAACCGATGGTGCAACGACTGGCTCCTACCACTAAATGTTGATAAATGTGTTGTGCTCCATATAGGACCCAATAATCCATCCCGTCAATACTAGATTGACAATCATCCACTTCGCTCAGTTACTGCACATGTAGATCTAGGAGTAACCGTTACTTCAAACCTTACGTGGTCGGAACATGTCCTAAGTGTTTGTAAACGTGCTAATTCTTTAATTTATGTCATTCGTAGATCGTTCGTTAAGTTGTCCTTCTCTAGTTCAGTTACACTTTATAAAACTTATGTGCGTCCTATTTTGGAGTATGCAGGCTCGGTTTGGTGCCCGGTGCTCGCTCGGGATAAAAGCATGCTTGAGGGTGTCCAGCGCCGTGCTACACGTATGACTTTTGGGGTCGTTCGTCCTTCATATAATGAAAGATTGGCTAGAGCTGGTCTCATAACCTTCGAGCAGCGAAGACATCGCGGAGATCTAATCTTGTGCTATCGTATAATTAAACACAATTACGCCAACCTGAGATGTTTGTTTAGTTTGGGTGCTGATACTCGTTTGCGTGGTCATTATCTGAAGCTGAAAAAAGAAAAATTTTCGTCGAGACAAAGACAGTGTTTTCTTGTGAATAGGGTGTTCGATGATTGGAACAGGTTTTCTAGTGATGTGGTGGACTCAAATTCGGTTAATGTATTCAAAAATAAGTTGGACTTTCTTTTGTTTAATTAGATTTCGTTTTTGACATAAGTGGATTTAGTTATTATATATGTGTGCATATTTAATTATGGCTAAGCTGTGCTTGCAATACTATAGAAATTATTTTTTTTTATTAGGCTTTTATAGGACTTGTCCTCAGCCTTAAATAACTTCAATAATAATAATAATAATGTTCGTTGAAATTAAATTGCTATCTTATTTAATGCAATTGATAATTATATTTAGACTACTGAGTATCGATGAGCTGAACTATGGTGGGTCATAATATTCGATTTACCAATCATAAAAAACAAGATCAATGCAGGTACAAATAGGGAATTTTGATTTATCGTGTAGTTTCATCATATTCCATACGTGATGTATATCTCTTACTGCACTTCTTGTTCGTAACACTTTCACTCTAAACTAAACCCAAGAACAGAACAAGATCTGCTTTATTTTGATTTTCCTAAGGTTTGCACGAGAAAGTAAAATCGAATAGATTCATTCTGCAAAACAACGAACTAATACGAGGATCAAGATTCGACCAGCCCTAAATCCGCATACAATATAACAAAAACTATTTCTTGAATTAAGTAAAACCCTTCTTGCGAGGACAACAACAAATATTCAGAAGATTGAAATGCAGTAAAACGTCTGTATAAAACCCATTTTTAAAAACAGAACTGTGAAAATATTCAGGAGATTGAATTGCAGTAAAACATCAGTTGCTAGTGAAGTGTCAACAACATGCTTTTTCAGTATTTCATATCAATAGTTGGACATGGGCTGGTCTTCTCGAAAAATAATTTGTTTAGTAAGGTTGGGTATTCATTCAATTTTGACTTAGTGGTGAATGTTATTGTTTTGGTTGGTGGAAAGTGGTAAGTGGTAAGATACAATATACACTATTAAAGACTTGTAACTCATAAATATTGCATTTTAAGGATAAATTAACCTGTCCAATGATTGTATGGTTGAATTTATAAGAAAACAGTTATTAGGCAAATGTCCAATGACATTATGTTTTCAAAAAGTTTGGTTTTTATGATTTTTCACTCTATTTATTCAGAAATTAAGATCATAAAACTATATTTTCATTCTCAGGTCTCACGGACCCCTCTGTCAGTTATTGGACGCTGTCCAACAATTGTTTGTTTACAGGTTGGAGTCCCATAAAAATGCCATAGGAAAAAAAATTGATGCCAATAATTTGAATTTGGCTTTAAAGGAATAGCAGGAAACAGACAAACTGAAGATACGAGAGATTGCTCGAATATATGATATTCCTAAATCCACTTTGCATGTTAAGTTAAATAACCCTGAGCATGGGACTTCCTTTGGACCGCCACCTGTTTCAACAGAAGAAGATGAGTCTGTATTTAAACTTTGGATTAAGAGGCTAATGAGGAAGGGTTATCCTCTAAAAGCTGAAAATTTGCAACGAAGTGTTTCCAAATTTCTTGAGGAAAATCCTCGACCAAATCTTTTTAAGAATAGTTATCCTAAGGATGGGTGGGTCAAAGCATTTTTGGAACAAGATATAAGGAAATGGATCATTGAGATACACCAGAATATAGATGAAATTTGTATTTTGCACTTGTTGGATGACCTCACTCGTGTATTTAATGGTAAGGAAAAAGGTTTTCAGTTGTGCGCCTAAACAGGAAAATCACTGGCTATCAAAAGAACGAAAAATGTATACAGCATAGACAGGCATAATTCTAAAGAATCGATTAAAGTCATGTTTACGGTTTAAGCCTCAGGAGAAGCCTCTCCACCTATAGTCATATATAAATACCAGAGGATTCCACGAAAAGTTGCTGATGGGATTCCAAAATAATGGGGTTTGGCAAAAGTGACAATAGGTGGATGACTTCAGAACTAAGTTTTGAATATATAAGAAATGTGTTTCATCCTTACTACGAAAAGACGTAAAACTGCCAGTGATATATTTTCTCGATGTACATAAAACCCATCCCACTTACATCATTATTAAATTATGCAAAGAGTTGAGCATAGAACTTATAGCATTGTATCCGAATGCAACGCGCATACTACAATCGGCTGACGTAGCTGTTTATCGGCCCGTTAAGGCAGCTTGGAAAGATACAGCCAGGACCTGGCTTATATATGACAAAGGTGAGTTTTGCTAGTTCACTTGAAAAGGCTCTTATGAAATCTACTAAACCGGAAATTTTAATTAACGGATTCAACACATGTGATTTGGTTCCATTCAGTCCGTATGCAATAGATTATGAAAAATATTCGGGGAACGTTAAGAATAATCAGACTTAGAACCACTAAAATCATGAACCTGTTTTAACATTTCCTAAACTCAGACAAATAGTTGGATTAACAAAACTTACGCAGTTGGAATCTTACATTAACTAAGAGGGTACTAATGAAGATTTCCGAATTTGGCATAATATTTATAGAGCATTCACATTTTCATCCACTACTCCTGAACAAATTTGGACATCAGTACCGGAGATATCCATCTCAGCACACGATACTATTCATCAAGCACCTGAAATTGATTTAGCGGTCCAAGAGCAGGTACCATAATATGATCATTTGGTACAAATTTTTAGGATCAAGTACATGAAAACTTATCTCCGATACAATCCAATGATATAACGGATCAGGATTTTGAAGACGTTGCTTCAGAACTAACAGTGGCTACCAAACGCTATGAACGTCATGAATTAAGATCAGATAGTTTAGAAGAAAATTCTCAATTAATTCTTTGTAGTAATGATTCCGTTACTGAACAATTTTCACAAAATTTTCAACCAAGTGTACCAAAAAAATAGTACACCAGAAAAAGAAGATACAACAATTACATCTCTTTTACAAGAACGAGAAAAGGGACATTTCTCTAATGGTGCAAGTTTAGTTGAAAAAAGCCCAGCGTTCAGAATCATATCGAACACTCAATTTACACTGTTTGTGACAATGCCTAAAACACCTCAACGAGAACGTAAAATGAATATAGTGAGATTTACATACGCAATAACATCAGATAAGTACAGTGCTATGTTTAATGAACAGAAAGAGAAAAAGGAATTTGCGTAGAAGATGCAAGAAGAAAGAAAGAAAGTAAAGGAAGAAATGAAAATAAAAAAACAAAATAGAAAAGAAGGAAATGCAAAGTCACCGAGAAAGAAAATTAAGGAATCTACAAATACCTGCAAAATGTCTTCAAATCCAACGAAAACGAGCAACCGTTTGAGTTGTGATATGTGTTCTTCGTTATTCCATGTTAAGTGTGTACCTTACAAACATCAACAATTTGTACCAGAAGATGTCTCAATGGATCATTATGTGTGTCATGTTTGTAATAGCAAAGTGAATAATGATGATGACGACGATATAAGCTTGAAAGAACGTACTGACGATGAAGAAAATAATACCGTCGAAGACTTAGAGGCAGATATGCTAATTGATATGTACAAAGAAAACAAATTATGAAATCAATAATGTGTTTCACGTTTCCTACAAAAGTATTAACTAGGTATCTGCCTATCTATTTATATTCAATTTCTCTTAAGACAAAAAGTTCTGAGTAAGTAGAAGTTAGAGTATTAATATCAAGTTGTTTCTTTTCGAAAGTTTTTGTTTTGAGAGATTGAGATTTTAGTAGTCTTTTATGATTCATGATCTCTAACGATCAAGACTGATAAGAGTTTAGTGATTAATAATTTGCTAACTATATTTTCTAGTGATATTTATGGATATTTGCAGAATAAGAGGCACAACTGATTTGTGTACCTATTATTAATGAAAAACAGAATGTTTATAAGGTATTACTTATTTATCTATTATTTCGTAGTATTCAGTGACTGTCTAATAACTGTCACTGACTGTCCAATAATTATAAATTTTGTCCAATAATTATGTTTTTGGCATATATTTTTGAACACTGAAAATTTGCATTGATTTGCAAAATTTTTAATGTTTCTTGTGATAGCTCATTTAATCCAGTTTCGAAATATATCTTTTATATCTATGATACTATAATGACCCATAAAAAAAAAATTTTCTACTATTTTTTCGCTTAACTGTCCAATGACTGCCGTTCAACCTATTTCATTCTTAGCGTTCAGATTCCACAACTGCTGTTACCCACAATTAGTTTCTGGCAGTATTTTTCCTCCATTGATCTGTCTGTAACTGATTTCTTCAAATCTAATATCTGACAAATGCCGACAAGATGTGCATTATAAAATGAACATTCTCTTTTGTTTCGAATAATTGTGAACGACTGTTCGTAGATCATGCTGAGGCGGTGTTAACAGTACCCTTCCATCTTTATGTTTGTTGTACTTAGTTAAAGAGCAATCATAGTGAAATGATGTTATACAGGCAAAATTAATAAATGTACTTTTCAATGTCTCAATATAATAGCTGTATCAAACCCGTGTATCCTTAGCAATATCAATATTGAAAAAAATATGTCCTAGAACACGTTTCGCATCAAACTGTTCCATTCGAACTTTATTAGCAACGAGAGGTTGTCGCAATCCTACTCTTTACATAAAAGAACAGTACTCCCTATTCTCTTTCCAATATATTCTAATGAAACATCAAATATGAAAAACGGATAGCGATTCCTCTCGATAAAAATGAAATTTTTATCAATCTTACTACGCTGTTTGAGTGCTCATAATTTCATATTTTCGAGAATATACATTCTCATTTATTGGCATATTTAAAGCAGAGAAATGTCTACAGTATACTCCATTATTGCTTTGCGCGATTCATATTTCACAGAACGAGCGAACAGCCCAGATGTCGTTCCAATTTATCAATAAATATATATTATACAGACTCTCCATTCCTTTTTTGACTTCGCATCCGTTCACTGGAGCAATTTTCATGAGTAGAATTTTTATACTCTCGAAAAATCATAATTATAGGGACTTCTCCGCGAAATTTTAATACAGAATATATATGAAAAATCAGCAGGATAGCAGAATATCTCAACCTCAATACGTCGAAGAATGCACTGAATCAAAAAAGATAAAAACTAAACGATACTCACATTATTAATAAATCGTGAGTTTCAAATGATCTATTATGTAGAGTTCTCTTAGCCAATTTTTACGGTTTAAGCCTTAAACCCAATTATATGATTTTAAAGCAAATATACCTATGAATCTGTTCATGAAATCGGGAAGGTTCTCGGACAGAAATTCACCGATACAAGCCTAGAAACTTATTGAGAACTAACTGAAGCATTTAGTTAACGCGCTCAGTGTGACAGATCTGATCTTTTCGTGGGGGATAGTTTGTTAATTGTGCTAAAAAAGATTATAATTGCAAATTAACCAGTGTTCATGGGACGGAAGTATTCATCTCATAATAAACTGATACAGCAAACGGAAACAACACTATTCATTGCCTGGTTTGTCACGTTTCGAATTTCAATTATTACTTGAATATATTTTTGCCTTGTTCATGATGAATTGGAGAACATAATTACAATAAACATGTCATTTCTTTGATAATTTCTTTAGTGTGAACATCAGTTTTGAGTTGTACTACTCACCTTTCTGTAAACAGATTGTAGTTGGATCTGAAATGCACCGAGACATAAACGAATCGATAAATCGTATTAGATCCTGCCTTCCGTAATTATCATTCCAAGACTCAATGTTAGCGAAAATCAGATATCAATCAATTTAAATTGATAACTTTACGTTAGGAACGACCCTGCATATGTAATATTTTCAAGATCCTTCAACGGAAATATATGACTGGATCTTGGTGAGTAAGCATGCAATTTTCTCACGGTGCTGTCATTGGATTAAAGACATGCATTATTTGATCTAATAATTCTTCGGATATTAGGTTAACTGAAAGGCACTGAACATTGAAAGTGGCCACCAGACTACTACTTCTAGCAGATTCAGTCATGAATTTTCTCAGAAAATACCTCCACACAAATTTCGAGAAGCCGTGGAACTGAAAAGAATATCTGAAGAATTATGAAGGAACCTTTAATTTAAAAAATCCCATAAGAGAAAAAGAGCCAACAGACAACGAGGCTGTATAAGCATCTAAGTGACCTGAATAGTAATTGCTCCTTATTAAGTTTTTAAGCGACTGTTAAAAATGTAAAGAGCAAATAATTTATTTTGAAAAGATATGTGAGTGTGCTCAAAAAACTAAAATGTTCTTATGGTCTCAGTGCCAGGTTCAGGTTACCCATCAATGATACAGTTATTGAGAGTTTGATTCACTTGTGAGCAGTTTTGCAGGATTCTTCCAAGTAGAAAACATAGAGCCAAGTCGACTTCACTCTCGAAAGCAAATGATGAAAGACCAAACATTCTTTGTGTACTGCAGTTGAATTTTCCTCCTGTTCCTTGTGACTTGATTAAATATTGAAAACCATACACACCCATCATACATCACAAGAAAGCATTCGTAGTGGAGTATACGTACCTTGAAATATATTTTCCAGAATACAAATAGTTCCTAGAAATTCGATACGTGATCCAAAATTTTTATGAATATTTATAATAATGAAGGAAATTGGAAGGAATGAAAATTAATTGGGCTGTATTAAAAGAAATTTAGGAAAAGTAAGTAGAACAATTGTGATATTGTGATATGAAATATTATTTATTCGATGAAAACTAGCATATTCAGATTTAACGTTTTCAATGAAATTATTTCGACGTACAAACTGTAGTTCCTTAGTGACACAATTTTCCCTCGATTTGAGTCCGAGGGAAAGTATGGTTCAAAACACTCAAATTTGGAATTAGCTGTCCTCGCTTTTATTGAGCGCTCATTCATTCATTCAGTTTTGAAACTTTTTGATAGTAGAATACCTGTACTGTGCCATGATTATAAATAAATTACATTATATAATTTCATGTAAATATAGAGTTTTCAGAGCTTTGTAACTGGTTTGATAAATATGTTTGTAGAGAGTACACTACTACTTGTCAGGAATCTGATCGTGAAATGTAATTTCGAAACATATAACTGATACAAGTTTCGTACATACACGTTAGTTTAGATTAGTTTATATATAATGAGTAATTGAATGAGTTTGTGAATGTCTTGCAGTGTTCAGACTTATCAAAGAAAAATATTACTTTTTGAGCCCAGCATAATATTATCCGGGTTTTATGAATTGTTGTTTTTCATCGTTTGATCCAATGTCTTTTTTGTTGTATTATAAGGATTTCAATCATTTAAGGTAGTAACTTGTAGAGTTAAATTTCAGTCACTGAAAAATATATGAATAAATATGAGGAATGAAGGTTGCGATATGTTTCAGAGAACAAATTTGAAAATCGCGCCTAGCGAATGAACTAGTAGGTACGGAGTTAGCTCATAGGTTAGCAGTTCGAATGATCGGTCGCCACACGATCGTACGATTGTATGAGTCTATGAAATCATAATTTCCGATTATTAAACAGAAAGTATTTCTCATGGAAATAAAATTTCTGAAGCTATATTTGATGAAGAGAATTCTGCTCAATTCATGTTATTATGTATAGTTTTGTGGACCTTTCAATTTTTCCCCACGTTTGGAAGTTAGAATTATGTAAACTATTTGGTATACGACATTTGCTATAACATCTGTTACTATGGAGGAATAATACATTTTATATCAGGAAGAACGAAATATGTATTAATCCTCTTATATCGAATTTTTACTCCTCTTATGGGAATATATTTCTTACGGATGAAATTCCATCAAATGAATCAGGAAAACAAATGAATAGAGAGTATAAGCTAACAAGTACTGCTAAAAATATATCATCAGAACTAAAATGACTTCAACTTTGAAATACCATAAGCTGAAAACAAAGCAAACCTAGGAAAAGATCACATCTCCGTTTCTCCAAACTATAGAGCACGACTGATATTGAGTGATGATAAGGAGATGTTGAGAAAATACTTGATGACGTTAAGCAAGATAGATTTGGCTACTGAAATAACAACGGAATCAGCTTTCGTAGTTGCAAATGAAAAGGACGATAATATTGTAGGTATTTGGCAAAATTGAAAAATATCTACACTCTATTCGTTGAGTACTCCAGGCTTAAATATCGATTATTTACTACTCCGTAAACAAGTCTTGACCTTACGACATCCTTAAGTTGACATACCGTTGACGAATTTGCCAATTTGATGCGATTGGTTTCAACGAAGGAGTAGTTAGAATCTGAGGGAACATACAACTGCGAGTAATTCAGCGAAGCAATGGTATATAAACCACGCAAAATCGGATCGAAAGAAAGTCTGAAACATAGGTTGAAGGTCGAATTTGTAAAACATAGAGCAGCTTTGCTGTGCTGTTATTATTAACCTATTTTCAATAGTTTCGCTGCAAAGTATCAAGGATTAGATAACTTGCGGTAGGTTATATTCTGTTATTCTACAATGATGTAGATCTAACTCAAAAACTGGTTTAGGTAACTTTCCGGTTCTGAAAGAGCAGCAGATATGAGCAGTAGTATTTTTATGAAATTCACAAAAGCTCCTCAGCCAAAGTTCAACTTTGAATAACGATCTGATCCATATACCTCCTCGTGGTAAGCTTTATGGTTAACTTTCGTTAGGATCCAAATAAACCTATAGGTGTTATTCTGAACTTACCATTGGCCTTTAAATATGACTTTTATGTTGGCTATTTCAAAGCAGAAAATTAATCTCTCTGAAAATATCAGTATAAGATTTTTGGCCACCGCCATATGGACATTCAATCCTGACATTCAAATGTATTATATTTGGCTTTTATTAATCCTTTCAGATGGGGACAAAGCAATTTTAGAAAGAAACAGCCCAATAAGGTTAGTTTTATCCTTGAAATTAACAATATACTATCAAGAAAAAATTTATCTCGATTTTATATCGATTTCCTTATTCATGTTTCTTCGATGTATACTTACTAACTCGCTCCCTCTAGATTTTTGTATTTTTATAAGGTATATCAATGGAATGAAAACTTACCCTAAGGAAATATGTGGTATTCAATGGTTGCCTGAAATTAATTCATGAAACAAATCGTTTCAAAAGTTCACATATTCATTTTTATGAGCGTTTTTCCCTTCACCAGTTTCTATCAAAAAACCTTTCAGGGAGTTTAATGAAGGGGCCAACCACTAGTGACAGTATAGAGAACGCTAAAATATTTCATGGCATGTTCTCCCCTGAAAGATTTCATTATCATTTAAGTTAAGCTACTTGCCATTCTAGAAACAGGCTAATGAATTTTATTCTGCAGGTCCGTAAACCAAATTTGATCCTGATCTTCAGGATTCATTTTTCCTAGACTCAATTATTTCAGGCAAAATCGCATTCCTCGCAATCTTCTTTTATTAATAACCAACAGATCAGATTTCGAAACCCTTTCATTCTACTTCTACATTGATTACTTTACGCTAAGAACGGCTCTGAATGTTGAATATTTTCAAGATCTTCTACTGAAAGTATACGGTTGACCCTTATTAAAAACACCTACTGCTGACAGAGCTCGTATCGGATTGTATACAAGCTGGAGGACTGAAGGGATGACTACATTGAAATTGACAACTCCAGAATTGACTACTTGCGAAGTCAGTCGTTGGGAAACAGATCAAGGAGTACATTCTCAAAAAATCAAAGTGTATTGAATTGAAACGAAATCTATCCCAGAAAAATAAAGAGGTTCAACAAGTGCGGATTTGATTAGAATTCTATGCTTTTACTTGACTCGAATAGCGATAGAAAAAAAACAGAGACAATCAAGCATATTCTTTAACGACACCATTGTTACTAAATTAGTAAATCTGCCTTCGACGACTGTTGGCTGACACAAATATGGAGATTGAACCTGTTACACCTAAAATGCTAAAAAAACATTGAAGCGAGAGTAAACAGAAAAATTCGTACTTCGAGATTCATTTTTCAGAACAAAAATAGTTATCGCAATATTGATGCGTGGACTGAAATTTGTGTAAAAATAGTTTGTTTATGGCAAATTCTGTTAAATCAGAATGAGAAGGGTGGTTCAAAATTAGATCTTTGAATATACTCAAAATGAACACGGAAGAACTTCCGAGAAGCAGCGATCGTTTTGAATATTGTTTCCATCGGGAAAAACTCCCACAGTCGAAAAAATGAATAAGATCACAAAATTTATTTAAACTTGGTCGAAGAATAATTTTCAACATGCAAAATGATGCTTCTCAGTGAGCGGATTTTACCTGTCTTGAGTCAGAGAGCAAGAAAGCCCGAAACATTCAAGTTTGGAATCTATAGCTCTGGCATATCCAGCACCCTGATTCAGATAATCAGTTTTGAAACTTGTAGATTTGTTTGCTCGAAAACGTCTACAGTACCAAGATCAAAAATCAATTACTCTGTAGTAACTAAGGAGAAGCGAACGCAACAAATAATTTTATATATTCTAAGTCATGTATAGAGTCTTGTTGAATTTTAATGCACTTTTAGAAATATCTAGAGTATACAGCAGCAGCTCTTTCAACTGATCCTGAAAATAATTATTTCGAATTGTTTAACTGAGCTTGACGCTAAATACTTTTACAAGCTCATTTACTCAGCTACGTCTTAAATGACAAAACTCATAAGAGGTAACACATATAAGCTGTAATCAGTAATTGAATGAGTTGAAAAGACTCAGAGGGATAAATGCCGACCTCTAGCTATTTATCTGCTTCTATTTATAACGAGTGTCCATTTAGTGCACAATCAGTTCATAACTCCACTACTGTTGAATATATTGTAGAAATATACATGAAAATTTTCAAATATAAAGATTCAATTGCAAAGATTCATATCAAAATTGTGTCCTCTTGAAAAAGACGGCATATGATCCTCATCCTTCATTCGGAAAAAAGTGAGATTCTTCAGATCACTATATTTAAATTCGCATTATTATTTGGGTACCGATATTTTACGAACTTTTGGATTTGGGTCAATCTCTCCACAAAAAGTATATTAAAATTTTTTATGACTCTCTTCTTGTTCTGCATGAAAAATTAATTCAAAAATACGATGTTTATATTATTGTAATCATTATCTGAGATAATGGCGTATGTATGGTACTCTAGCTCATTTATGTTGAGTTAGAAAATTGCAATATACAATGGAAAGACTCAGAATTCATAGAATACAACATTTATCTCACCATAAATAGACTAAATTTCAACAAAACTAAGTCAACTTCATACTTGAAGATAGAAATACCCTAAATGCTAAATTTCAGTATAGAATTTCAGTTATTGAGTCACCAAATAAATATTGAGACTTGGAGACAATCAACAGTTTCCGGCACGCAGATTCGATTTTCACCATTTTCTATTTGTTTCAGGCGGTTATTCTAACCGATTGCGGATTGTGATGAAGAACATATCCCCCTGCGGCAATTTCTTATCACATCATGCTCCCAAGAGAGCCCAATGGAAAGCCACAAATGCAATTGTCGGCGTTATATGTCTCCTTGGCATCCTTCCTGGATTTTTCCTTACTGCATCGGCTGAAACGGACGACAAATACCCAGGTTTGTGGAATTTTAAATTGTTCAAAGTCCCCAGCAGAAGAAATAATTTGCGATCTCCTAATTCAATTTCCTAGTTCATCTATATCAGCAGATTCGTTTGAACTGGGAGGAATCATCATAGGGAGTTTCAGATAATTGAATTTAATTATTTTTGAATGATAGGATGTTTTGTGCTTATTCTCTATGTTATTCAGTAATGTCACGCTAATCTTGAAATACAGTCTGAATACTTTATTCTCATGGGAAATTAGCACGGGTCGTATATTTTGTTTTTATCGAAACCTTAATGAGAAACTTTCATGAAATTCTACTCAAGTATACATATGAAGACGATGAAAAATCGACTTATAGAAGGATATGTATTGCACGATTAAGTGGAATATTATAAATTATTCTCAAATCTTCCTCGGGATATGATTCCGTCTTAGAGGCAGCACAAGCCAATGTGGTAAACTATTTTGTGCTTATTTCCAGTAAGTTACGTTATATTGACCACAGCAGATGGCTTCGAAATGTTTATAGTTTCTACGTGAATTCATAAAAGAACTCTCGTACTCCTAAATTCGACCTTTTTCAATTTAGACGTTGTGTTACGAGTATGGTATGCGATATTGAATACACGCTCATTGCTCCGAATGTTTTTGTGAAAATGTCAGCTTGTAGACTACTTATAGCCAGAGATATCAGAAAAATAGTTTATTGAGCACTGAAATCAAACCATTTCCCGTTCACACATTTTTGTATGTTATAGTATAAAAAGCACGTTATTGCAGCGAAAAATCTGTCAGATGTTCACTTTCTGTAAATAAATAATTTATGAGGCATTTGAACTAATTGATATAAACGTTAATACTTTTGAAAGACAAAATTCGAAAAAGTAGGCAGTTCTACTTTAGCCTTCTCGGAATTTCGAAATGAAATGAAACAAGAGGATCTATTTTTCATTCAAGAACTTCGCGAATGGCAACTAAAATAGTAGTTGCATAAGCGAAAAAAGAGCGCTTTAAATTTCAGTTTGAAACAGTTACTTTATTATTGTTATTTTAGGAACAGAAATACTTGATAGAAATATTGTGAAATAATATGTATGTTATTGTGCTATGATGTTAATTGGCCACCGAAACCATTTTATGTAGATAATAAGCAATTAGGGATTTACATTATCTATACAATTTGGAGATCCTGAATCAACTGATTTAAGCAATCTCTATAATAAACAGATTATCGAATGCAAATATTCTAGAATCGAGGCGCTATCGACGTTCTAAATTACGACTAAATATTTATCAATTTTTTTCATTCTTTTTCGGTATGGACAAAGAACATCTACATTCTATATTGTCTTGTTGCGACTTATTCGTCAGTATGCAGATCTTCCAGTGCCGATCGTACCTTCAAATCCGCAAAATATTGTTTTGAAAGATACTGGGGACAATGCATCATCAGACAGCCTTGAAGAACAGTGCAAGTGGGGACTTTTACTCCAGGTCCGAGTTCCGGCGAGCCACATTTAATTGTTTAGAGCGAATTGAATGATTCAGTACGTGATT
The DNA here is from genome assembly GCA_013387265.2 of Cryptolaemus montrouzieri. NCBI lineage: Eukaryota > Metazoa > Arthropoda > Insecta > Coleoptera > Coccinellidae > Cryptolaemus > Cryptolaemus montrouzieri. The sequence goes on along the minus strand of JABFTP020000021.1, from coordinate 58,284,369 downwards.
TGGGGTTATCAAAGCAACAGTCAGAACTTTTTGTTCCGCTCTTTGAATCCGGATGTTGCGGTATAACGGAATGCATTTTTATTCTTTGTGTTTCAAATAGCTAATTAACTACATGCCCAAATAATCCCTTGCCCTATTCTGAGCTGATTAGGACCATAATTCCAAGAGAGCAATTATTGCAATAAATCATGGAATATTACAATTTCTTCTTTCTCCAGATCTATTTTCGATAAACCATCTACCACTGTTGAATATTTCTCAATTTTTTTGGTGAAAATGAATAAATGAGATTTATAATTTTATAAGGCGTGTCCGTTAAGATTACCCCCATTATTGGCAGGTTGCGTTCGTATTCATTCCGTTTACATATTTCATTTTTGCGACGAAATTTGCAACAAGTTTCTGCATGAGTGAAAACTAATAGGGTATCCGTTACATGTCTGTGATTTATCTTCCCTTTAATGTGTTTTAATACTTTTCTATGAGCTCCCCATCCTCAGGAAATTCTCTCTGTTCCGTATAATTAATCATCTTAGATCCGTCTGTGTTGAATATTTCATTTTTACATTATTGAACGTATCAATAAAATGCTCGGATGTGAAATGTAATGTTCATTTTATTATCTGCAATATACTCTTTCAGAAACTTTTGATTTTATTCCGTTGTTATCTCTGCTTACTTGTATGTGAAATATTTGAATTTTTCATTTTGCTTCCTTGTTTAAATGTTTAGGATTAATTTTTTTATATTTTGATAAATCTTCCTCATTTGAATTAAACAATTGTATAGTTTGCTCATCTATATTCATAAGTAATTAAATCAATTTTTTCTCGATATAGGTAGTGAATGTTTTTCCATCTAGATTTTGTCTTTTTCGAATTGTTTCTTAAGCTTATTTTAATTTTCGGGTTTTGGTTGTTTCAATGAGTTTGTCTTCACTGCTTCCGTTATTTCCACTGGTTTTATCTAATAATCGTGCAATTCCTTCGTCATCCACATTATTTTCTTATAGTTCTGTGTCCAGAGCATTCAATCTAATTCCTGATAAGGCATCGGCCTTCTTATTTATTGAACCTCTCTAATATGCAAATTGATAGTCATATTCATCCAAATGTTATTTTCATCTTTGAATTCTGAATTATGATCTTTTAATTCCGGAAAATAAACCGAAGTCGATGAACTGTATAGATTTTTTAAAATTTGTTACCTTGTAAGAATGGTACACACCCCATATTATACTTCTGATTGATTCAATGTTCTTGAACCAAATCATATTAGTTTGTCTGATCCAATTGGCCCTTTGGGTGATATTGCTCCAATAGCAATACTTGAGCGAGATAATCTTCAGAATTTTCGATCTTTCTTCCTCTCTTTGAATCAGATTTTTGTGTTTCTTGTTATTGCTGCGTTATCCTCAATGAATTTTTGCTAAATTCCGTTTAACTCAGAAATCATTTCAGTTCAATTATTTCCTTCGAAACTGGACTATTGATTAGGTAATCTATTTTCGTTGGATTGCCTTTGAGTCATTCAATATTTTTAAAATGCCCTGAGATATGTATTTTTCCAGAAGTCATATTTATCCTCCTGTAAAACTATTCTTATAATACTTCTGTATAGCATTTCATTTGATGATTTCCTTTGACCAAACCTATGCAGTGAAGTATTTCCATTTTCCCAATTTTTCCAGTATATTCGTAACTTTAGGTAATGGGTATTTATCATCAATACTGTTCTGGTTAACCTGTCTGAATTCTATATAGAGACAATATTTCATTTCACCATAAGCATCCATTATCTTGGTACCATTACAACTAAAAAAACCCTGACTATTTCATGGTTGAATTATATCGTTTTTAAAAAGATCACGTGCTTTATTCTATATTTGTTTTTGTTTGGATTCAAGCGATCTGTGTTTATGAGTTATGTATGTATCATCTCCCATTCTGATATTCTTAACTATATTCGTGAAACTTGGAGGTTGTTTGAAACAGTAAAATACGACCTATAGTCTATACTCTCTCTTCTTCTTTTTAAAAATGATACATACCTAGATTTTCATGTTTCATTTATCTGCATAGACTTTGATAACATCTAAAGGTTTAATATTCGTGTTCTCTTCATTACTGTTCGGAATTAATAGCAATGCATTTTGATTTTTAATTTTTGAAAATCATTGCGTAATTTTATTCTGTCTGCTAACTTACTACATTTGATGATTATTTCATGGAGAATTAAAAATTGTACTGGCCATAGTACAGTACTTTATTCTTTTGATGGCAAGTTAACGGTACGATTTTTATTTCCACCCCAAGTAGTTTTGCTCCATATTCCGTAAATAATCCTATTCTCTTCAAGTAAATATTATTGCTTGAATGTTTCAATAAATCTGTTACGATCTAAAATACATCAAAATATGTGAAAATTGAAATATTCGTTGTAGTAATAGTTTTGGGTAACGAAATACGAACGACGTATTTGTGATAGATTTTCTGATAATTCGTTTTAATAGTGAAACGAATAAACTGATTAAACTTCGTCTCTTTTTTTTCCTTTTCTGCACCAACTAATGTTTTAGAACTATCTGTGTCCATCATAAATTTGAATTCAACCCTAGGAATGTTGGTGCATTGCTGACTGTTATCAATAATTCTCTTTTTCTATTACGAAACTATTTGCTTGTTTCGAATTTTGGAATTTCTTGATCGAATTGGCGAATTGGACTGCAATTTGCTGAGAAAAGAATTCATAGCTTACCTTTGATATATTTGCCTCTTATTCTTACGAGTTCCTGATTTATTCTGTTACATTTACTTGCGTTGAAAGATAACAGATTAAATCTTGACACCTTTAGCCAAAAAACAACTGCACTCAAATTTTTCTGTTAGCCAATAAATACCATGGACACCACTAAACAATTCGCATCTGATAAAAGTTTTGAAATCAAATTTTTAATTGCAATCCGATTTTCTAAATTACCACTGCTTCCAACAATGTTTAGTGCACAGCACGTAGGTTTATTAATTGTAACCACAACAACAACTTATTATGCGATTAGCATTATTTTTCACATCTGATAAATTATTGATGAAACATGACCTAGATTGAATTAACATAAAAAGAATCACGAAAATCCCGTAAAATTGGGGAATTTAATCAATATTATATTTCTCAAGAGGGTTGCCATGTATAAATCGAGGTAGAAGTATTCACTAATTATATTAGATACGTTCATAAATTAATAAATAGCAATAGACTAGAGTTAGTATACTTATTTACTGAAAACAAAAATTTGAACTTGAATGAATACCAGCAGATTTGCAATTTTGGCAAAAATCGATCAAATTGAAACTACCGACCCTCATTCCAAATGAGCCATAAATTACTCATACTGATTAAAAGTTTTGGGGAAGAAGAGTTGAAAGTTCCAATTCTTATGTTATGTATAATAATGTTAGTCTATTGATACTTCTAAATTGATGAACGTGTCAATATAATTAGTGAAATACTTTCAACTCGATTTATACGAGTCAGGATAGTATTACATATAGGAGTCTCCAATTAAAAGATAGTGAAAATAATTGAAGAAATGGCAGCTCTCTTGAAGAATCTGTTATTGATTCAATTCCCGAATTTGACGGTAAGTTCGTGAGTTTTTGTAGTATTATTCAATCTAGGTCATGCTTCATCAACAGTTTCTCAGATATACATAATCAAGCTAATCCACAAACTCAATTTTTGTTGATGCTATAATTAGTAAACTAACAGGCAGTGTACTCTACATTGAAGTAAGCAGTGGAAGTTTAGGAAATCTGATTACAATATAAAATTTGACTTCACAACTTTTATCAGAACATGGATATGAGAATTGATTAGTGGGCTGAATGTTGTATATAAGATAACAGAAAAATTCAGTATAGTTGTTTTTGGCTAAAGGTGTCAAGATTTAATAAGTGACCTTTCAACGCAAGTAAATTCAACACAATAATTCCGGAACTCGTAGAAATAAGAGGCAAATATATGAAAGGCAAGCAATGAATTCTCTGCCTAGCGGATTGCAGTCCAATTCGCCAATTTGTTTAAGAAATCCCAAAATTTGAAACAGACTAATAGTTTCGTAACAAGCATTAATTCGTGCAAAAACGGACAAAAAATTATTCAGTTTATTCGTTTCACTATTGAAACGGCGTATCAGAAAATCTATCACAAATACTTCGCTTGCATTCCGTTACGGAAAATTATTACTAAAACGAATATTTCAATTTCCACATATTTGAGTTTAATTTAGATCGTGATGGATTAATTTAAATAGATTTATTGAAACATTTAGTTACTAAAATTGACTAGAAGAAAATTGAATCATTTACAAAATATGGAGCAATAACTACATGGGTTGAAATGAAAATTTTACCGGTAACGTGCCAGTAAAAAAATAAAGCACTATACGATAGTCAATACAATTTCTACTTCACCATTAAGCTGTCAACAAATATAGTAGGTTAGCAGAAGAAATCAAATTTACGCAATATTTTGAAAAATCAAATCTCTAAATACGTTTCTGACAATTATAAACAGTAATGAAGAAAACTTGAATGAATATTATACCTCTTGATGTTACTAAAGTGTGTGAGATATTATCAATACCATAGAAACATCAAATGTTATTATCTTTGCGAAATTTTTCTGTGAATATCTTACTGAAAATGAGTATTGAAAATCTCTGTCGGGATCATTTCAAAGAAGAAGAGAAAAGTGTATAGAGTATAGGTCATATTCCACTGTTCCAAACTACCCCCAAGTTTAACGTATATAGTTTAGCTTATCAGAAAAGACAGAAACTAGAATTAAGCACATGATCTTCTGAAAACGATATAATAGTCATGGAGTTTTCTAGTCGTAATACTACCCAAGAAAATTGATGATTGTGAAGAAATGAAATATCGTCTCTATATAGAATTCTGGCAGGTTAACCACAACAGTATTGATGATGAATACCCATTACCTAATGTTACGAATATACTTGAAATTTTGGGAAAATGAACATAATTCACTTGATTGGTTTGATCCAAGGATATCATCAAATGAAATGCCATTGAGAAATAGTCCTAGAATACCTTTCTACACTTCTAGAGGCATTATCAATATGAAAGGCTCACCTTCGGACAACAAAATGGATCCTCAACATTTAACAAAGTAATGAATTTCTCATCAAGAGAAATACTGAACAAATCTTACGCAGTATATTCAGATGACATACTATTTTTTTGTGTCACTGCAAACGCCTGAAGAAAAACAAACAAAAATTTGGATCAGCTGAGAAAATCAAAATTGAAAACTTCAGGTGGATAAATATGGGTCCTAAATATAAAAGTATAGTTCTTAGGGCGTTTCAAGAATATTGAGTGACTCGAAGCCAATCCAACGAAAATTGATTATAAAATCAATAGCCCTGTTCCAAAAAAAGTAATTGAACTTTAATGATTCCTGAGCTTAGCGGAATTTAAGGAAAATTTATTAAAGATAACGCAGCAATAACAAGAACCACTGGAATCTGATTTGAAGAGAGTACGACAAATCGAACTTTCTGAAAAATATCCCGCTCAAGTATTGCAATTGAAGTAATATCACCATATCAGTAAGGGGCAATTTGATCAGTCAAATCAATATGATTTGCTTCAAGAACATTGAATCAAGCAGAACTATATATGGGCTGTAAAATATTTGTACCATACTTACACGGTAAAAAAAAATCTATATAATTCATCGACTTCGGTTCATTTTCCGGAATTAAAAGATCATAATTCAGAATACAAAGATGGAAATATTATTTAGATGAACATCAATATGAAATTGCATATTAGAAAGGTTCAATAAATAAGAATGCTGATGATTTCTCAAGAATAAGGGTAAATACTTTGGACACAGAACCATCAGGAAATAACATGGATGAAGCAGAAATCGCACGACTATTATATAACGTAACACAAGTGGAAGTTTCGGAATGAGAAGTGGAAGACTTATTGAAACAACCAAAGCCAAAGAATCAAAACAAGAAAAAGAAACAATTCAAAAACGACAAAATCTAGACGGAAAAACATCCACTCATTATATCGAGAGAAAACTAATTTAGAAATGACTATAGATAAGCAAACTATACAATTGCCTAATTCAAATGGGGAAGATTCATCCCTATGAAAAAATAATTGATGCAATTGATTCAAAAATATAGAAAAAGTTCTTGATCCTAAACATGTAAATAAAAGAGCAATAAGAGAAATTCAAAGATTTCACATGCAAGTAAGAAGAGATAATAACGAAAATGAATCGAAAAGTTTCTGAAATAGTACATTGCAGATAAGAAAGTGAACCATTGCTTTTCAATTTCACATCAGAGAATTTTATTGAAAGTTACAATAATGTATAAATGAAATATTTAACACAGACAGATCAGAAATGATTAATTATACTGAACGGAGAGAATTTACTGAGGGTGGGGACCTTATAAGAGAAGTATTAAAACACGAACCGAAGACAAATCACATACAAGTAACGGATACCTTTATTGAGAAATAATTATTGGCAGATTGCAGATGGAGATTATGTTAACGGACACGCCTTATAAGTCTTTCGGAAAATTTCATTTGTACATTTTCATCAAAGAAAATCAAGATCCAAGAAGAAATAATATATGGGAGATGTCAACCCAAATTATTGGGTTCATAATGATTCTAGAACATCTATAGATCATAATCGGCATCACTCAGAAGACAGAATATGGCCATCTGGGCTGTCTCGGTCGAACAGAGATGGAATTGTTTTGTTGAGTTGAGAAATGTTTAACAGTGGTAGATGGTCTTTCAAAAATAGATCTGAAAGAATAGAAATTGTTTTATTCCATGAAGTATTGAAATAATTGTTTTCAATAATCAGTTATTAGAGACAGAAAATAAAAATTTCGTTATACCGCAACATCCTAATTTAAATGGAATTATCGAAAGATTCCAATCAACTGAATCGGAACACTGTCCGATTCTCAGAACCAGATTTGAAGGACCGACATAATTAGAAAATATATAGTAATACCTAACGAACACTCTACTTTTTTCGCTACAAAACTTGCTTACTTGCATAATTTTTCGGTAAAATCAAATTAGAGGGTCCCCTAGGAGTCCGTCATGATTAACAAATGTATATAGAATATTAACCGGGAAACAAGAAAGAGTTTATGTTAATTTATAATAAAATTAACCAAAATTAGACAGCATATAAAGATCTCAGATGAAAGAAAAGCCACCCAATTCCTATATTCTCGGTACATCGGTACATATGTTTTAATAAGTAGGATTCGGTATCCTCTGTGAACGAGTCGTTAATTTGACTAATAGAAAGTGAAATAAGCCTTATTACTAATACGCTCAAAATATGACTTTCAATGATATCGCCGCTTTATTGGTTCGGCTTTTCCTTTAACATAAACCGTCTTCATCGCGCTTCATCTGAGAATATAAACAAATAAAATGTTTGAGTGAAGCGACCTAATTACTCATTGCATAAGGTACTTGTTAGCCGTTCTGTCTTCGATAAAAACCACTTTTTATTGTTTCATTTTTCCATTCATTTCATGAATTGTGATCGAGTAATACGTTTCTTCTGTTGTATTCCTTATTTATTATGTCGCCTGAGAAAAATTGAAAAACGAGTTTTCTTATGAACAAATTCAATGTAACCACTTGAAGTAGGAATAGAAATTCTTGATCGTTTATGCCTTGGAGAGTCGTTTGCATCCATATCACGCTCATTCAATATTTACGAATCACCTGTACGATCAAAAAAAAAATACGAAGATAAAGTAAGGTCGTCTGTAGCTTCAACTTCACTGTCAGCAAATATTGTTCGTGATTCAGCAATAGAAAAAATGGAAGTAGCGTTGTCATACAACATCCATTTTCAAAAGTGAGAAATCTGCCCCTGTATTTGAAGCACCAAAAAATAGAATTACAATGCTGGTATATAATAATAGTCTGGAGATTGTGTCATTAAATCACTGATACTTTACACATCGTTGAACCATCATGCAAGAACGTTCTGCCAGTGTTTTGGCGTGCTACAAAGAAAGCGTGGGTTACAAGCGCTACTTTTTGTGACTGGTTCCGGAAATATTTTGTGTCAGAAGCTGAAACTTACTAAAAAAAAGAATTTAAACTTCAAAGCTGTTCTAGTTTTGCGCAATGCACCAGGTGATCCTCGTGAAACTATGCATCCTAATACAAAAGTGACTTTTTTATCTCTTTGCTTCAACCAATGGACCAAAGTATTATCCAGGCCTTCAAGCTTTCCAAGTTGAAAAAAGTGTGGCCTGTGCAAATTCAAACGTCAACTGTAAATATTGCCGAAATTGGGAATGGAATAGAACGAGATGGGTTGAAACAGATAGAATCAAGTGACATTCAGGTGTTGCTCGAATCGCAAGATAATGATATGACTGAAGCTGAGATGGAAGAAATGTTAAATTCATAGCCTATTGAAGATGAGGCTTCAACAAGCACTGGAAACGTGACATTTAATTCGAAAAATCTTAATAAGGGTTTAAGAATAGTAAATGAGCTTTGTGATTTTTTTATGAAAATTGATCCGTCTTTGGAACGAAGTCCCATTTTTAAGAGGCAAATTGCTGATGCCACTGCTCAAATCAGTCAGAAACCAAGAAGCTTTTATCAACTGCAAAGCAAGAAAAAATTGCAGAATTCTTTAAACCATTGCCTAAGCCTGTAGATAATAATAAATCAATATGGTCGAAAACTTCAATTAAATTAAATTCTTGAATTTTTATTTACTTTTTTTGATTTTCTTGCCTGGGAACGTATTCTCTTCAATCCCATATTACTACTCCATATTCACCGTTTCTGTATTCCCGGCATATCTACGGAACATATACCCCATGCATACAGAGCTTATACTGTACTACATAACTACACGCAATGAAACTAGTGAAAAATTCAATTAAATCATTCACGAAAACAATCTTTCAACCTACATAAAAGCACTCATTCAAAGTATAGGAACTAATAAATCGAGAAATAATATTGGCCGAAAGGTTGAGTAACTAAATAATTTAAGATAACCAGGCCATTATCCTCGAAATCTTTGCTGCAACCTTCTTCGTCACAAAATATTCCGGAATTAAACGTAAAACGTAAATAAGAGACAGACAATTAGGAATATTACTATTTAAATAAGGAACAGCTAAGATTATCATCAAGTATTGGACATGCATTCAAATATTCGATTTGACTAATTCCAGTATAGAAAATAATGAAATAGCTACAATAAACACTTTTTTCAATAATTTAACACATCAACGAAGTCAATCACCGTTAATATTAATAGAAATGAATCTTACAAATACAAGGTAGCTACAGAATAAGAACAATCAACAGAATATAACTTCCAAATAAGCTTTGTAGAAAGCAATAAATCCATTGAATTACCCTGTGACTAAACTTCAACATTATCAAGTACTCCTTGATTTCTGATATCTTCTATGAAAAAAAAGGGGGCTCTTAGTCTAAGGTCTGGGAGACTATTAATTCTCTTCCAATCTTCTCTAGAACTATTATCCAGACTTCAGCGTAATAGATACTTGACGAAGGCTCTCTCTCTATCTTATTTAAACCAATTTTTTTTATTGGGAACTCTGGATCCATCCACTTCGGAAACGAATTCACTGAGAATTAAATTGAATCTCTTTGAAAAGTAGGTAATTTTCATCCGCAAGAATGTTATCCAATAAATTCGGTATTCTAAATTCGGAATAATATGGTCGCAAATCATTCCTGCCCATGAGTAAATTTTCTATATATTGAGTACGAATTTCCATAAACCAGTGATGGTTTCTGCCAGGTCAATATCGGTACTTTAGAAACATTACTTCACTGCTCAATGAAAGGAGGGATTAATTCGAGCCTATGTAGTTTTAATCGATGGAATTGATCCCGTATTCGCAAATTTTCTTTCGCGGATCTGAATTATTCTCGAGTTACCCTTGTACAAACTAAGATCTGTCAACATATATCTATCGGGTATTACTTTCATATCGACTTATCGCGAATATCATATTCATGAGCAATTTGCCGAAAGAAATTATTGAATTTTTCTGAATGGTCAGTAAAATATTCAGTTAAGTGTCGTTGAGGTTGTTCTGACTGTATTTATTATACGAGGAAAATAAAATTAGTTACATGTAAAATATATCATACCATGAAATATAAGACTGAAAATTAAAATGACCATGTCTTTTGAAATTTTGTGAAAAATATCGTCGTTTGACTAAACTTTCCTATTAGTTGACATTCTGTATGGTCATTGACAGCTGTCAGTGAAATTAATATGAATGTCCTAATTTTCGTCTCGAATTAGGAGAGCTTACCCTTTCTTGAGCCTCAAAATGTTTTTGCTTCTGCAGTAAGACTCGATAACCATCACTTTGATTACCGTGACCTCCAAGGCATTCTCGGTTGAACAGAGATAATTTTTTGTGTTGAATTTGAATATTGAAGATATTCTAATGTACAAAAGTGATTATGTTTCAATATAAGCGAGATCTCATGGAGCAGAAGTTATTTATTTACAAGAAACACATACTGCTACTGTAGGTCAGTTTCTTGAGAGGTGAAATACCGCAGGTTATGTATTACTTGATTATCTTCTTAGTCTTGTGTAGGGTCATATCCGTTTAGTTCAGAACGATATTCCGAGCAATTTCTTCCATAGCTTTTTAAATGTTTCGCATTTCTATCATCAATATTTATTAACCTCCTGGTCTTATCGGACCAACTGGTTTGGAGGCATTTTTACTCATTCAGCACTTTATTCTAGTGATTTCAATTGTAACCACCGTTTATGGAGAATACTGAAAACAACAGAAGTGATATTCCTTCAATGGAATTAAATTATGTGATTGTTGACATTCATTATGCCAGATGGAATGAGCATTCTAATCATCCTCTGTTTATTTTCAAATGATAGAGAATCTGTTCTACTACCTGTAAATCGATTTCTTTCTCACAGACAGCAAAAACCAATTTTATTATCTTGAAGTTTCAGTTTCTTATGCAGAATTTGCTGAAGAATTCTCGATCAAATTTCGAGAAAGCTGATTTAGGTAATTTTTCCAAACAGGTGGATCGTTTGCTGAAATGGATTCCTCCTTTTTATGATAATTATTCGAGATATTTTGCCTTTAAAAGAAGCTTGAAACGTCATTCCCAGATGATTCCACAGAAACCATATACCTGATTTAGTCGTACAACATAATACTTCCGCAGATTTAAAGAACGCCGAGGTTATCGCAATTATAAAACCCGGCAAAAATTCAGGAAATTCGAATATCTATCGTCCTAGCAGTCTACTTTATATTTCTTTTAAAATATTTGAGAGACTTCCATATCAAATATTGAAACCGATCACTGACAAAGTTTTGTCATATTCGCAAGGTGGTTTCAGAAAAATATTCAACTGTTTAGATGGAGTCTTGAGTTTATCAACGCATTGAGTTAGGATTTCAGAGCAAATTGAAAACAGGGGTTGTTTTCTTGGATTTTTTTGCATCATATGATACTGTCTAGAAATATGATATGATTGAAAAACTGGATAACATTTTTACTGTAGTTCAACTACTAAGCTCATCGATAGTATGTATTCTGACTTAAAAGATAATAGTAGACGCTTTCGCACTCTTAATATTGGTCATCTCCGGCTATCTGTTCTTGCACCTTTATTATCCTATTTATATATGAGTGATACGCCTACAATTCTTCGAATAAGTTTGATCATACCGATGTTTTAGCTTTCTATATATCGATAGGTTCGAAACTATTGAAAGCTTGGATGAAATTATTCATAGAGAATCGTCTTTGCACTTATCCTTCGAAAACGGAGGTATCTTGTTTTCATCTGAATTATCAAAAAAATGATAGCGAATTGAGTGTTTTTTTATGGTTCTCCTCTGAATCATGATTTCTATCGAAAATATTTCGATGACACAACGGATTCCTCATTAATCTCCAATTCACATATCAACAATTTGAGTCAAAAGCTGGAAACAATAAATTATATATGAAAACTTGGGAACTTGAGGTTGTCGATGTTCTCACTGTTCGATGTGCTTCTCTTGGTCTGGTCTCCTCTACATATGAAAACTGTTCCGTCTAGATGAATAGCGCTCATGTGTATAGAATTTATTCCAAATTGGATCATGCTATGATGAGTGATACCATTAGCTTAACCCTGATTCTCTGGATACATGTTACCGGCAGTTTAAATGCTCCACATATTCGCATACAATTAGCATGCAAACAAGTTGAAACAAGTATCACTATTTTCAAATTTTTTTTTAACTTTTCGAGTACTTCGGAGTTCATTTGTTCAGACATCGAAATCTCAGAAGCTGATTTGGTCGTTTGGTCTTCTGTGCACTCATCTTGATGTAGTAACCCTTTGGAAAAGTGAATAGTATGACGCTGTTGTTTTCAATGATTCCTCATACAAGATTCTGCTCAGATGGTTCCTGGTTTTGGCCTCTCAGAAAGATATGGTGCACCTCAAATCATTTCAGACCAGGTCATGGGCGTTGTAATAGTATGCATGCAAGTGGAATTCTGTAAATTGCCTGAATTGTGAGTATATTGAGGCTTAGAAAACTATAAGTTATTCAGTCTAGGACTGTTCTTTATTTTCATATCTAGATGGTTTTCAACACACTTTTCGAGTACTTCGGAGTTCATATGATCAGACATCGAAATCTCAGAAGCTGATTTGGTCGTTTGGTATTCTGTGCACTCATTTTGATGTAGTAACCCTTTGGAAAAGTGAATAGTATGACGCTGTTGTTTTCAATGATTCCTCATACAAGATTCTGCTCAGATGGTTCCTGGTTTTGGCCTCTCAGAAAGATATGGTGCACCTCAAATCTTTTCAGACCAGGTCATGGGCGTTGTAATAGTATGCATGCAAGTGGAATTCTGTAAATTGCCTGAATTGTGAGTATATTGAGGCTTAGAAAACTATAAGTTATTCAGTCTAGGACTGTTCTTTATTTTCATATCTAGATGGTTTTCAACACATACGTATGATACCACATCACTTTCTTATTTTAACTGAAACATGGAAATCTATTCAGTATTACTGATTCGATGTTTTTCTGATGCTTTCCTTTCCTTTTTCACTTTTCTGCAATCTCATCATCACACATCTACCAATCGAAGTTCTTTTTGAAATGAATAATAAAACGTTAACTGTATCATTATGCTTCTAACTTTACAAATCATTCAAACCGAATAAAGAAAGAAAAGAGATTCGATCAATGATTTGGATATCATTGGAAGTCAATAACTGGTAATCTTGACCAAAATGATACTGTAAAATTCAAGTCAGCTATAGGCTCAAGGCTATAGCTCGTGGTCACTCAGTAAAATTGACGTAGGTAACTCTTGAATAGGGCTTGCAGAGAAAGCATTAAACGCATTTCATGATCTTGTGACTGAACTTCGACATTATCTTATAGCCCTTCATTTCTGATATCACTCTTCTAATCCTTTTGCTATGAAAATTATCAACCAGATATCGGCGCACATTCAACGTATTATGCAAAGGCTCTACTTGTTGAAACCAAGTTCTTCTGTTGGATAAATCTAGTGCTATCTCATTTGAAAACACAATGGCTAAGAATGTGGTTAAATTTTTCAGAGAAAGTGTGTATCTTTCTCCAGTGAAATCGTTATCGAAGATTTTTCGACCTGAAATACGAACGCAAATTACCTCTTTCCACATGTTATTCTTCTCAGGATATTAATGATAAGTTTCGATAAACCATTAAAGATTTCATTCCGACCAATATCAACAACAATATACAAAAAAAACAATATCAAGGTTTTCCTCGGGATTTTTCTTCGTTTTTTCTACACTCAATTATTCATTTTCCTAAACTTATACTTTTTGGACATTGGTTGGAGGCTTTGCTTATCTTGAACTGTTGTCCGATCTACATATTGAGCTTTCTCACAATCGAATGAGCACAATTGCTAGAAAAATAAGCAGCTAAAACAATTTCCAAGATATTTGCTGATACAATTGATACAAAGTCTTCCTGAGGAAATCATAATAAAAATAAATTTGAGGATCCGCATACTCCTCCTACGACTCGACTAATCCACCATCAACGAATAGGCTTATCGTCTAATACACATTGTTCTCTCTCACACTTATGATGGCCCTGACGATTGTGATGAGGTTCTTCAGCAGTCAATATTTCTGTTTCATGAAAGCCACTGTAACCAGGCAGTAAAAAATACTAGGAAAGATGTGTACCATCTCAGCAAGGACAACGCAAGATATGCCTTTAAACTTTCTCTACCTAAATTTGGTGATGAATAACGCTGCTTTTTGAGCCACTCCCGCGGCAAATTCTAAATAGCGCTGGAAGTGAAAACTGTACTAAAATGATTATCTCTACTCACAGAGAGAGATGGGTGCCCATATATTTGCAGATTCAGACAACTGAAGGACCAGACGGAATATTCCCGAGACTTTTACCGAAAAGGCAGTGCTGACAAGGTCACTGCTAGCTCGGTAATAAGAAATGTTCCTATTATTATTATTGCTCAGTTGATATACCTGATCTAGCTCTATATATAATGACTGATGTTCAGGTCAAGAGAAAACTAGAGAAAAATGCAAAAAGATTGCACTAGCCACCATTTTCGACATGAAAGGGGCGTGCAAGATCATCTCGTATGACTCAATAATTCAAATCATACAAGATGATGGTGTTAAACTGACTGTGGGCGAAACGATTGCAAACATGCAATATGAAAGACAGATAAAGGCCACTTTGTTTGAGGAGAGGATTGTTATGATAGATGATATGGAATGCACACATGAAAAGGTATTCTTTCTGATTAGGGTTCTCATCCATCAAGGGAAGCAAGTTTCGCTAGCTGAAAATTGCTTATAATTATGCAGGAGAATAGTAGAGAAGTGAAGGGACTACAACCAAAGATGACAAGCTGGATTCAGAAAGTTAATATTTGGCCTACGATATTATATTCTGCTGTAGTTCGATGGCCCCAAGTAAACTTAATCACCTCAAAATATCAAATAGATTTCGTTCCTTCATATACGGGAGCCATTTTAGCTCTCCTGCTGATATCTTTCACACTTACTGGAGTTCAAAGCTAGACATATGTATATTTCTTTGCAGGCTAAATTATGTGCATACAGGCTCGAGCAGATAGAACATTGGAACACTGAAAACATTTACAGAGGGACCACTCCATTATCAGCACTGTTCTTTCCACAGTTCAATTTCATTCTAGACATTCAGTCAAGAAGTCTCAAAGAATAGTTCGGTATACATATGGCACCAAAATAAATCATAAAACAGGTGCAGAGATTTTCATATCACTTCCTCACAAGTCTATAAGTAGAGACATAGGTAGATACTGAACTGTATACTAGGCTTCGGTATATGCTATGTTAAGTGCGCTCAGAAAAGTACACATTCATAATGCAATAGCTAGGTTAGGTTTATGCTTATTATAAATCAAGATGCAATTGAAGTACTCGAATCATACTGGATTACATCTGATAGTCCTGAATTGTGAGCGCTGCGTACAGAGATTGGTTCGAAGCAACAGGGCAACAATTGCATGAGTACCTGTTCACCATGCAGGCAATGAAAAAGCAAATAAACTGGACTTAATTTTGTAGGAAGCAACGCTTTCAAAACCGGGACCTGCCTGTGGTATTTTCTATTGAAATGCACACATAGAGGTTGATATGTTGTCACAAAATGCTCAAACTTCATGCCTGGCAGTCAATGCCAAACAACAGAAGCCGGAAGTAACCGTAAATGATTTCTTAGAAGAAGTTCACTTCGGATCTTCTCTCACTTGGAGGAAAGGATATGCAAGGGTTTTTCCTTGGATACCGTGACCGTTCTCATCTGTTTTATAAAATTGCAATTTTTCTGGATAGCTGACTATGCCGTTGGGTAAACATGGAGAATGAAACATCGAAACACGTTTTATTTGAGTGGCAAATGTGTCAAATAAATCTTGTAAACAGATTGTCAGAGGATTTATCATACTGTGGGGCACACAGTGAAAAATAATCTATCAATGTGATTGAAAGATGACTCGTTTTGACAGTGTTCCTTCTGTCATTCTCAGGGGTATAGATTTTCACAATTTAAACAATCGAGTACTAGATATCGAGCCATATACGCTTTTGAATACAGAATTCTCTTTTTTTATGGTAAATTCATGCTACTTCTAAGGTTTTGCTCGAGATCCTCTATGAAAATCGGTATAAAGATTGAGGTATCAATGTGAATTTCATGAATATTTACTCAAAATCATCTCTACGACATTGACTATCACATAATCATAATTCTCTGATATATTCATACCCTTACCTTATCAGAAACTAGGACTTTCTAACAGGAATCAGTGCTGCAACATACTTACAGGCGGAGATAACAAATTATCTTTCATAGAGAATGCCGGCTCAGCAAGCAGAACAATTACATGTTTAATAAGGTCTGACTATCGGATTACTTTGCCTATAATTGCAATCATTTCATTGGCTAATATAAAATAAGAAGCGGTTCAGAAAACGAAATTGAATAGAAAAAACAAGTAGATAACAGACTCCAAGATTACTTAAACGACAAGAAGAAGTGCGTTGATCTTAAAGGGGAGTGTTGAAAAGTCAAGTCTTCAGATATATATTTTGTTGTTTTTACATCCCATGCCAAATAAGAAAAAATACCTTATATACATTTTTGTTGACTCGAATTCAATTTTATAGAGATTATATTCTATCAAATTATGTTATTATTCATTTCTTTCTTTCAGCGTTCTATCGTTTCCTAGCTCCAGAGAATTCGACGCTGTATTCCATCAACTGCTCTTGGCCGTGTCTGATATCAGAAAATTCCACCTTCGTTAATGATACCAATAAAACATCGCTCGACGTTCACGTCGAGGAACCCCTTGCGGATATTATTCTTCTGGGAGTGCTATCTGTTGTTCTGGGACTCATGATTCTAGTAACCGTCATCGGTGAGTATTTCAGAAAATTCTAGAATATTACATATTCACCAAACTACTTTCGTTCTTTCGAATTTCAATACATGACCTGGATTAAAAGAGAATTCATTCCTGTAACTCCTTTATTATTTCTGAGTTTCAATCGTTAAGCAACGACCAAATGGGGACGTGTACTTATTGAATAACGAAATTGCAGAATTTTCATTTTTATCCTTAATCTCTACGAAATTACCTTTGCTTTCTCTTTGTTAACTCAAGCAGACTTATAAAAAATTTTAATTTTGATCAATTCAATCTCAGGAAAATAATAAAAATCGTGTGGTGCAAAATCTGACAAATAAAGCAGATATTCTTCACGGGGGAGAATGAACTATAACCTATGAAGGACGCAGTCAGCTTTTATTCAAAGCTAACTCTTACCTCAAATAAAATACTCAAATGTCATTCAGAACACGAAACTTCAATTGGTCGTACCCCTACTGCGAAATATCCAGAAGCCGCAATAGTAATAAGTGTATTGAAGATTGGTGATAAAACCACCCAGGTATATCCAGGTATTATCAGTTTTATTGTTATATGATATCAAGTGTTTCCTAGGCCAACTTGGGGGTGTCATTAAGCACTAGCAGAAACTACTGTTACCAGCAAGATGTCCAATGATGGGTGAACAGTGAATGGGCAAAATTAGCGTGATAGCTAGCTGAAAGAGTAACAAGGATGGATGGATGGATCATAGAGCATTCTGATCTGCCACAAATAGCTAGAACCTACATCCTAGATATACTTTGATCGTTGTGGTGGAAAGATTGTCCAAGAAGGTTCAAAAGTATCTAATAATAAATCCGCAATGAAATGTGTGCGAAAATTACAAACTACGACAGATAATAGGCATACTAACTAGATATTGTGTAGGAAACACCTTCATGTCTAACCAGAAGAGCGACACAATACTCAGCAGTTCATGAGAGTCAGAGGAAGACACCATCTTCAAGGTTCTATTTGAATGTGAAAACTTGATTATCAACATTACCAGGACGTATGCACTCTAAGAGAAATGGAAAGCCTGAGCTACTTCCAGAAGTGTGGGCTAGATATATTCATTTCTGCAGACTTTACAATTACTCTTCGGGCGCACTAATCAAACTAGGACAGATCAATTGCTTTCTTTATAGGACACACCAGGTATTCAATGAAAATCACATATAAAGTCCACAGATACTTGTGGACTTTGTTCAATAAAAAATGATGGAATGACTCTATGTTCTAGTCCGGAATCACAGGTCTGTGCTTGTTTTTTGGTTTTTCGAAGTATTTTCAGAAATTGAAAATACCTTGATTATTTTTCATGGATTTACCTAAAGGATTCAGTTTATAAGGTGAAAATTAATTCGTGTCAGCAATTGAAAACCATCGCGAAGCTTGCGATGGAGTGCGAAATCGGCCTGACGTTATCAGGAAATCTATAAATACCTCTTGATTCAGGCCAGAAAACGTGTTGATCATAGTGGAGAACATTCATTGTGAAGTTTGAAGATTATTGTTTTTTCTTAATGATTTGAATTAGTATGATTATTTCGAGTTAGTTTGGCAGTATTTCTATAATTTTTCCTCCATGATTTAATTTTCTTCTGTTTCGCTTGACAATTCACTGTATTCCTAGTCTTTATTATCTCATAATGTTCAGACATCAACCAGAATTCCATTTGTCACGTGAATATAAAGAAATACTCGGATGTCATATCGACTTCTCCTTCGATGAATTTTCCTCCTAGCCCACGACGCATTGGGTCGTTTTTGATGTGGAAATTGGAATAAATGTGAATTCGTAACGTTCATTATGCTTCGATAGCGGTCTTTCAGAAACTCAGTCCGACCCTACATATTTTCGGACCAGATCTTTCTACTCGAATCTGATGAGGAATTCAACGTATCAGACAGTACAGTGGTGGGCGACGTTAGTTTAGGTGTTTTTCTGTTTTTAGTCGCTTCCAGAAATATTCTCCCAATTTTCGGATGAAAAATGAAGGGTTTATAAAAACGACTCCCGATGAAAAAAGTGTAGGTGTGCTATGAGATTTTGTTACTGATTATGCAACTTTGCAGTTTGCTTTACCTAGAAAAAAAGTATGTGTTGAAAATTCAATATACAGGGTTATATTTCTGCCGAAACACTGAAAATGAGGATTTTTCAGTCCAATCCTGGAATTTCCGAATTTTTTTGTGGTAGTATTTTTGAAGCAATTAATGCCTATAATATCTTAAAAATCGTTCTATTCCATTGATTATAGAGAATTTCAGAGAGACTTAAAGTTTTGTCAATTTCCATACTAATTCCATTAGCATAATAATATACCTATAATCTAAGTTGAATAATCATAAAAATATCAGTTCTTGAAGTTGTTTTCAATTCTAATAGAAGCTTTGTAGCACCTGAATATTCTTTTTTTTACAATCGTAATTCAAATTACTCAAACTTCGTTCAATAGTAGAAATGAGAGGACATTAAATTCCTTCCAAATTTGAAAAGAATATTGTTCCAGATTTGACAAAATAAACTAAATTAAATTGCAAATATAGAATTGAACTTCAAAAATCGTTACAACAGAAGTAATAAGTGTTTAGGAAAAATTGTGATTTCTTTATCGATTTCTATCATTTTTTAATGTATTGGCAATTATTCAGTAAGAAAAAGGAATGTCAGATTTTGTGCAATTGGCTTATTTTCATAATTTTATCACCAAGCTTTAACTCCACAGTTATTGAATCTAATACGCGTGCAGAAATAAATCTCCATTTCAAATATGGTGCTATATTGTCGAAGTCTTATTTGCGAAAACTGTACCCCTTAGATCCAAATAAGTCTCCTCACGGCTGATTCAGGAAATAAGGAAATCGATGCTTATGCACCTTTAGTAGTAACTGAATGCCAACTGAAAACCAACTTTCGAGACATGCTATAGCAAATGAATTTCAATGTTGACAAAGAATTTTTTTTTCGAAATCTGCACATTTAATTTAATTCAGAGTGTCAATATACGAAAGATTTTCGATGAAAAGCAGTTAGTCATTTGATTTCCAAAGGAATTACTACCATGAGATGAAGGAATTCTGGACACTTAACTGTTGCCACAAAAATGCGACGTTGCCATAAATGCACCACAAAAATAGGGCGAACAGGATATTCTACAAGATTATTTTTGTTGCTTAGGTTGAATATTACATCAGTTATTTACAATGAAATATTTATTGCAGTGTTAATTCAGCGGAAAATTATAATTTTTAGCAATTTCAGTTCAACTGAAATTTTCGTGCAACAAGCGTTCTTCATTTTTGATTTTTCGTTACGAAAGATGAATAAAAATACCTGGAGATTCCATGCGATTAGACTAAAAAACTCATTATTGTGGTAAAGATCCTGCTCTCTAACAAAAATGGTACAAGTGAAGCTTGAAAATTGAATGCCCAATAGGGGCCGGAATCCGCATCCCCCGCCATGGTAGATAAATAATTTTTTGAGTGAACTATACGACTTTCTAGATAAAACTCCTAGCAATCAGATCCCCAAAGGACTGATAATTGAAACTTTCTCCGAAAATCCGACTCCGTTGAGTGCCTTGATCACATCAATTCACATCAATCGAGTATTACGGGTGATACTGATTATTATTATATATATATATATATATATATATATATATATATATATATATATATATATATATATATATATATATATATATTTACATATAGTGTCATTTTGCTTCCTTTCATAGACGTGTTATTTTGCTTCCTTCAGAAAAACTCATATATATTCAAAATCTACTCAAAAATATTGAATTTGATCTTCTTATTCTCATCCCCATGTATTTTTCATTCGGCTATTTTGGTTTTGAAAATTTACTGTAATTTCATCCCAATTTTGACTCTTTTCACCCTCTAAGCGATACTGACTCCCCTAAGATATTTCCAGTTCATTTGAACAACGATTGTGATACCACAGTGTTGCCGCATATGATATAAGTTCAGAGGAAAAATGATGATTTCTATGCACAATGCCGGTAGTCGACTAACGTTTTCTGCGTTATGTGATTCTTTAGAAAATTAGCGATATACAAAATTGAAGTATATCAAATACTTTCGCATTTCTGTGAAATTGTAAGTGCAGCAACAGCTTAGAAATCTTTTTGATCAGAGCTCAAGAAACCCAGAAGAAAACGAAATAGAAGGAAAAAAACGCAAAGGACCAATGTTACTATTCCATGTTTATCAAAGGCAAGTGGCCTTTATTTACCTACTTGCAAAAGTTTTGTTGTAAATCATGTACATACAATTGTCTGGGTTATTATTAACGATTGAGAGTTGTGGTTTTCACCAATGATGCCTACTTTTTATAAGTGAGTAGCTGATTTTAAAACTTTGGGTTCCAGTTGTCATGAGAAAACCTTTGTGAAGGATGAATTCATTGAGATTTAACGACTGTGTATTTCGAAGAAATATATTGAACTTAGAAACACAAAGAAACTATTCATTGTGAATACAGTTCAAAATAATAACAACTGAAAAATATTGTTGTCCTTAAAAATAAACGCTTTCCTTTTTCAACCTTTCTGGATGAAAACTTTTATCTTTATCGAATCTTTATTTTTGAAAGATCAGGATGCTGCTTTTTCAACTCTTCATACTCCTTCCTTATTGGCGGTTTTCCGTTACTGATATTAGTCTTAAAATACGATGTAACAACCTGTTTCGGCTCTTCTGTCTAATGTATTAGAACTCTTCTCTTTTTGTTAACAATTTGCTTGGCTTTCTTTTGTTTCTATTCTTCCGATTGAACTACTTCATCTATCAATGTCCTTTCGGAAACTAATGCTGCTGTATCGTTTTCGTCTTCATTATGCTCACCCACTGCATCTTCCTGCAGAATATTTTGATGATGATGATTTTGACGAATCTCGTCCAGAGATTTTCCCTTATGTTCACCTGCTTCTCCTTTTTCCATCAATATTAGTAGTTTCTCTATTGTTGTAGGCTGTCATCGGGTAGCCTATAGGAATTTTATGTACCCCAACCTATAAATCTTGCTAATTGATCGATCTCATTGTCATTCATATTAAACAGCTAGCTTGAATATAAGTACTCAATAAAACCGGAACTGGTTTTCCCCTTTTTCCCCATGTAACAATTCTTTCAAGTTCTGTAACAGTATACGTTCCGTATTAGACACAGCTTCTTGAAAATCTTCATAAGATTCCTGGTTTTTACTGCAGTCAACGTAAATTTCGACGAAAATTCGTTCGACCTCTCCTGGACGTCTTCTGTTGAATAAAATTACTCGACATTATTTAGTTTTCATTAAGTTTCTGTAACAAGCAGCTGTGGGGTTTCTGTTCAAAATTGTTATTACTTGATTGGCCAGCGGTGTTCATCGTGACTACCTTCTTGCTCTCGCATGTGTACGCGACTCTCCGAGGATTGACAACTTTATTTATGTAGATTGAAAAATTAAAAACAGGTCATCGCCCATTTTGAGGAATTCGCTCTATGTATCCTCACGATTTCTTCACGACCCTCCGTGATTTTTCCCAAGAGATCGCAACCAATAGTTCGGGAAACTCTGCTTCAAATTGTAAAGTGAAACCATGCAAGAAAAATGTTTGGGCTTTGTAATCTTTAGGACTCAAAATTTTCAATGGTCTACCCTGATCCGGAAAAGAGGGTGAGAACTGCGATTCAAAGCCGAAACCTCAATTTTTCCTAGGTTGAAAGATATATCTTTTCACTTACATCATGCCAAAATAATTGATATTCCCGTTTGGCTTCAGACATATTCCTCTACATTCGTTAAGGAACAGACAACAATGAGTAATACTTTCCGCAGACTGTAATACACTCCGCAGACCGATTTGTCTTTGAATTAGGATCTTATTTATACCGTCACACTGTTTCAAAATGTTGCCACATTACTTCTAAACATTGAATTAAAATAATCAGTGTAATGAAAATTCAATATTCTGCCGGAATCAAAATCGTTTTGGAAACGAAAGTGCAATATACATCGAGCGTATACCGAGAAGCCTCTCTATGCGAATTTCTATGAACTAAAACACGTATATCTATCATGATTGTGACTCCACGCACGGGCTTCTGGTAGTAGATACGAAAATGGTCGAAAGTGTACTGTAAAGCTCATTCTAGATGGTACTACAATCGCTTACTTTTATTTTATGGCCACTGCTCTAACCCTCAAATATTGCTCGAAACTTTTTTGATTCCGATATACGGTATCAAAATAGTTCCGGAGTCAAAATGTAATGTGCCGAGTCCTATCAGGAGTCAATTTAGTGTATATATATATATATAGATATATATATATATATATATATATATATATATATATATATATATATATATATATATATATATGTTAACTCGTAGGTTTTCACGGACGTATTTCAATGTGGTTTCTTCGTTCTTCCGGTTTCTCGGAATATATTGGTTCACTGTAACAGTAAAAATATATATATATATATATATATATATATATATATATATATATATATATATATATTTACTGAATATGATGATAAGGTTAACAACTTAAATGAAGGTAGGAATAATATTTTAAAAACTATACATTCATTTTGTTATTACAAAATAACAAATAATGGAACAAATAAAAAGGGTACATGTCTAAACTATAAAATATGTTCAAAGAAAATTCCCAATTGCTGTATTTCAGAAAAAGCATTGCGAATCAAAGACGGTATATTGAAAATAGAAACTTTATATCTGAATCAGAATTAAAATCAATTAAAAACAACATTCAACAAGAAGAACATTTAAATTCTGAAATTTCAGATGAAAACCTAGTCAGATTCATGAAAAGCATCGAAAATAAATCAGAAAATTCATCTAAAATATTGATAACAAAGATATAGAAAATTTATTTCTCAATCAAATGAATTTATTTGAAAATATTGACCCAACTATAAGACCTAAACTTCCTAAAATTCATTATTTAAAGAAAATTTTCGATTGTATAAACGAGCTTAATGAGAATATTCTTCCAAAGCAACTTGTTAAAGTTTTTTGGATCTAATTATAATATCAAGAAAAAACCTTCATGGCGAAAAAGGTTAGAAGGTAAAATTTCTTCTATCAGATTTGATTTAGGAAGATTGACTCAATATTCCAGAGATAATCGATCAAGAAAATTTATGGGACATATAGGAAAAATATTCCTCAAATATAAAACCCATAAAAATAATGAGATAAGTAATGGACAACTGATAGAATACATCGATACTTTAAAACAAAAACTTTCAGTATACTCCAAGAGACTACGTGAATATAAAATAAATTCAGATAGAAAATTCCAAAACAAACTATTCAAAATAATGAAAAACATTTTACAAATTTATTTCAGGTTCAAATGAAAATATTTCTGGAAATGGAGTTCCTAAAATTGATATTCTAACTGATTATTGGTCTTCAATTTGGGCAGTGCCAAGGCAACACAATTCCAATGCAAGTTGGATTTTAAATGAAAGGTCTCGATTTTCTAAAATAGAATGCATGCAATTTGAAAAATTTTCAAACGAAGATATAACATCAGTTATTAAACACACAAAAATTGAAATCTCCAGGTGTTGATGGTATTCATAACTTTTGGTTCAAGAAATTCTCTTGCGTTCATGAAAAATTGGCTGAATATTTTTCAATTATAATAAAGAACCCTCAGCTACTCCTTTATTTTTCACACAAGGAATTACT
The DNA here is from genome assembly GCA_013387265.2 of Cryptolaemus montrouzieri. Lineage (NCBI taxonomy): Eukaryota > Metazoa > Arthropoda > Insecta > Coleoptera > Coccinellidae > Cryptolaemus > Cryptolaemus montrouzieri. Next base: position 58,259,488 of record JABFTP020000021.1, on the reverse strand, counting down.
TATTTAAAACCGAAAAGTGATAATACCATTGATCCGTCTCAATATGAACCAATTACTTGCCTTCCAACAATATACAAAATTCTAACTGCATATATTACCCAAAAATTTATGCACATTTGGAGAATTATAATATTCTTTCCGAACAACAAGAAGGATGTAGAAAAAAACACCTTGGTACTAAAGTGCAACTTGTAATTGATTCTGTTGCTTTGAATCAAGCTCAAACTAAGAAGAGAAATATTCATACAGCCTTCATTGATTACCAAAAGGCTTTTGATAGTTCTCCCCATTCATGGCTTCAAGAAATTTTGGAAATTTATAAAATTGATAAGACACTTCGTCTTTTTCTTGAATTTGTAATGAAAAATTGGAGAACCAATCTTCATTTAAATATTTCAATACAATCGTTAAAATCCGAAGTAATTCCAATCAAAAGAGGCATTTTTCAAGGTGATTCTTTAAGTGCTCTTTGGTTTTGTCTTTGCCTTAATCCATTATCTCATGAATTAAATGCTACTAGTTTCGGCTTCAAAATAGAGAGTCTATCAACTGAATTCAAATTAAGTCACTTAATTTATTTAGATGATATTAAATTATATGCCGGAACCAGATCACATTTAAAGTCTACTTGAGATTACTATCAACTATTCCAATGATATTCATATGAAATTTGGGCTTCAAAATGTAAAAATCTTTCAATTGAAAAAGGAAAGATCACCTTTGATTATATAAAGATTTCCAATATCGAAATCGAGCCAATGCATCAAGGAGATACATATAAATATCTTGGATTTTGTCAAGAGAAGAAAATTAACCATAGCAGAACTAAAGAAAATATTAGAAGTTCATATTATAAAAGACTTAGAATTATCATCAAGAGTCATTTAACTAGTAAAAACCTTTTCAGAGCTATCAACTCCTATGCAGTTCCTATTCTTACATCTTCTTTTGGAATTATTAAATGGTCTAAAACTGAACTAAATGAATTACAATATCAAGCGAGGAAAATGCTCTGTAAATATCATAAGCACCACCCAAAGTCAGCTGTTCAGAGAGTTACACTACCTAGACATCTTGGAGGTCGTGGATTAACTGATTTGAATAATCTTCATAGTAAACAGATTTTTCATCTACGTTCCCATTTTCATGATAAACAGAGAACGTCTAAATTACATGATATTGTTGTTGCTTCAAATTATAATCTTACACCTCTGAACTTGACAATGCAAAAGGTAGATTTTGATATATTTGATGATAATTCTAAGAGAGAAAGTTGGATGCAGAAGGAATTACACTGAAAGCACCCTAAAGAATTGAAAATGATTATATTGATGAAATCGCATCGATTAAATGGTTAGTATCTGGAGAATTGTTTGCTGAAACAGAAGGCTTGGCAATTGCGATCCAGGATCAGGTTGTTTTCACGAGGAATTATAGAAAACACATCATCAAACAAAATATAGATGATTCTTGCCGTAGATGTTTCTGTTCTTCAGAAACAGTTTTCATATATTATCATCTTGCTCAGTCCTTGCTTCAACAGATTATTTAGAAAGACATAATGCCGTCGCTAATATTATTCATTTTAATCTAGAATTAAACATGACCTAATTCCCAAAGAAAAAAATTTCACAAATATGAACCTGAGATTATTTGTGAAAATGACAAATATAAACTTTATTTTGATAAAACAATTCTTTGCAACAGAGCTGTAAAACACAATAGACCAGATATCATTCTTAATGATAAACAGGTTCAAATGACATATATAATTGATATTGCTATACCCGACACACATAATATACAAAATAAATACAATGAAAAAATTTCTAAATATATGATGCTTGGCGACGAGATTAAAAAATGTGGAAAATGAAGAAAATATTTATTCTACCGATTATTGTTTCCACAACAGGTGTTATTCCTAGAAATTCCCCACAAAAGTATTGAGATTTTGGGTCTGAAGAAAATTTGTTCGAACAGTTACAAAAGATAACAGTCATCAAATCTTGTAATATTCTTCGTAGTTTTCTTTCCGAAAATAATAATGAGGTAGAGTCATAGGTTTTCTCTTTAGTTTATACTGCTCAGAATCTCATTTCATATTTTATTTATTTGTTTATATAAATGTAATATAATTAACTGACAATTTTGTCATATTTATATTCAGAGCAGTATTCTATTCGATCGTTCACCACTTCACAAAGGAAACTATTAATGAGTAACTTTCAGTGTTACTTGACTAAGGTCCGTACACTGGATTTTTCCGGGAGAAAGCCTCTGCCACTACTCGTTGGTACATTGATATCATTGTCTGATGATGCTATAGCATGTATATATTCTGGTAGATTGATATATTCTAATAACATTTAACGTTATTCTAATATATAATTATTCCAGGATATGTTTTGATTATAATCATTGCCTGGCAATGGTATCAATTACCAGGTGGTGGATTTATATTTTTCATGAAATCAGTTTGATTGCATGAACAGATATATGGGCATTTTGTCGGGTAAAACCTATATATATATATATATATATATATATATATATATATATATATATATATATATATATATATATATATATATATCATATCAAGTTGTCATGCGCAAACGTCATTGTGTTTCTCTATCCTCTATCTCTATCTATACCTTCAGTATGAGTGACAATTCCCATAGAAGTTTCTCTAAGTGAACCAAAATCTCGGACCGGTAAAGTGACCCTCCTCAATTTTCTCGCAATCTCCTTAAGAAGAATGCCTTGAGGCGTTGACAGAAGTAGGCAACTCACCAACCGTCGGCTTGTGCCCGAAAGATAATATTAAAATAAAAGCACTTTTCAGTTTACTTCATTGATACTAATCGCCTTGTGCATCAAAATGGCAATGCGAGAAGTTGAATTACCTTTTTCTATCTTCACGGAGGAGGTACTGATTCTAATTAATTGAGGCACTGAAGCAATCCTTGTGATGCGCAATTGCTCATAAGGATCTGCTTAACCTTCCAACGCCGAGGGCGTGCCCAACAATCGCTGCATGAAAGCCCGCAAGCGCGTCTTCATCGGCTACAAGCTACAATTATTCTGAAAGCTTATAAATTTGAACCAAGAACATAAGGATCTTCAGATACATTATACTGAGAATGCAACTTTAGCATTTTATGGCTGAATGAAAAAAAGGTACATTATTCTTGGGCCAAAATAAGACACAATGTTTTGTGATGAGAAAATAAATCCAGAACACAGAAAAGTACACACATATTTACCCCTCTTTTGTCCAGCCATCTGAGAGCAATAAGATCGTCTGTAATGTACGCTTTTACTTTCCCTCTTTCCAATTTTCGTTTAAGCTTTAGTAAATTCTTTCAGTTCCACATGCATTTGTTCTTTTTTTTTTTTTGAAAATAACCCAAAAATTCCAACAGATTCGGATAAATATCAATTATTTTTATAATCATCATCATCAGGGTGGAAACAATATGAAGATGTACCGATATTATCAACAGCTTATCGCATTCAGATCCAGCGTATATAATAAACTTCAAAATATAACCTGCGGCGTATTCAAGGGCCAGTAGTCTGCTAGTTCAAATTTTGCGCTTTCACCATCAATAAGGATAAACCGATAAAACAGTTTATCTCATTTAACTCTCTTCCATCCATTTCTTGCAATGTGCTCTAGATGCTTGTGCTATCTGCAAGTGAAATAAATTTGTTCGCTCTAGAGTAATATCCACAATACTTTCACAGAAAAATAGCTCAAAACATTCCTAGACTTGCAAATCAGCTATAGATCTGCAACCAGAGTTTTCATTGTGACAGATGTGTTTTTCAGAAATGTAGTTAACCTTGTATCCACTCCATTGCGATTGGATTTACTTCTGAATTCTTACTTTTCGGTTCGCCTATAAAATGCAAGTATATTTAATATATCAATATTTACCATCATAGTTTCCATCAAGTGGGACCAAAACTATCACGAAAATTCTCTCTTAATGCATCAATCTCATAAAATTCTTTTGCAGAAGATTCATTTTCTCTTTCACCTTCGTTATCCGATGCTGCTCGATCACTTTCAGAACCACTTTCTGGATCGAAATTGTGTACATCATTGATATGATCTAACCCTTGTAATTCTGCTTCGGCATTATTCGAATTAGTCTCTTTTTATTTTTGCAGCTCATTTTGATCATGAACACCTTTTTATTTTTAATAAATGGAAGGTATTTGTAAGCCTCCGATTCATAAATTGTTTTAGTTGAAGTACTGTAGTGATAACGAATTAAAGTCTGTTACACTAAGGAAAAGTTTCGTCATGTCTAATTGAATATATCATACATACCTGCGCTTCCCGATCGTAAATGTACAATAGACCTCGTTCGGAAAAATGCATCCCCCATGTTTATGTCAGGCAGCAGCTGGTGCTGTTACCGCCGTTAAAAGGTTGAGCTTCTAGAGGAATAATCTCAAGATGGAGTATTTATAGTTATCCCCGGGACGCGATCACAGATATATTTGATTCTCCATTGAGTGTGGTTGAGTGCAGATACCGAATGAGCACAGATTGGGATAGGTGTTCGTCTACGAGGTATTTCCGTTGCTCCTTGCAATCAAATCCGCGTATAATTGAAAGATTGGCAAAATCTCTAGTTGAATCCAGAGTCCCGGAAAATCATAAAAAGAAATTTGAAGAATATTTAACCGAGCTATGACCACCACTTACTGTCATCTTTACTGTTCCTCTTCAACCTACTACAACAAAGAAATCAAGACGGCTAATGATCCTTGCCCCAGTTCTGCTATGAGGTGCTGCACTTCGATCATACAAGATTCTCTTTACAGTACCGACATGGTCAATCAGATCTATTGAACAACCGAATGACAATTTATTTGCTCTAGAAGAGAGTTTCTAGTTAGGTCCCATTTTCCAAAACCAAAGATTCAGTGGCTGTGCCAAGTCACTCTAAAAGATACGGTGAAGCCAATTATGCAATGATGATGATCAATTCTAGAGCAATGAGATGGGTGCTAGGTTTGCTCCAGCAAGGTGATGATATTTTCGTAAAACAAATCTAAATCTTAACAATGTGGGTGGAAGCATCACTCACTCCCTAGACCGCAAGGAGACTACATTGGCAATTTTCTTGAACAGTAATTTGTATACAACTCCCAGTGTGAGGTATTAGTAGCACCAGATGCATTCTAAATATTATTGTAGGGTGCATTAGCACTTCGCTAAATGCCAGAGTGGTCAACACTCCTCTTGATAGAGAAGTAGTCAGTTCGTAATCGATAGAAACACTCCGCAAGGGAGTTTTCTTTCTGCCCTGCTATAGCCGTTCCTAGTGTTGGTTCAAGAATTGTTATATAGAATATCGAAAATAGGCAATATTATTTTTCAAAATTCCTTCGAATTATTCTCCTTCGATACCAATAAAGCTACATCAATGATTTTCTCAGTTTTCCAAACATTGTGATAATCCATTTTTGTTATTGTCTTTGGCGCCACATTCAATGCTGCTTTTTTCTCCAGCATTGAATTAGAACGATGACCATGAAATATCTTAATCTTCAGGAATAATCAGGTAGTTAGGGCATTTGTGAAACGATAAAAGAAAACTATTGTAGGAAAATCAAGCGAACTACTAGAGCAGTATGAAATGGCGCATTATCATAGTAAAACCCAGAATTTTGTGCACTAGTATAACCTCTTGGCTCTTCAATCAAAAACATTTTCGCGGGGCATGATTTTATCATTCAATGTTATCCTTAACCCTTTCGAAGTTATGAGGAGTGCAACATACTTCAACAACTTATTCTCAGACTTTTTCATTTAATTGAAAAACTATGAATGAACTTATCGAGTCAACATCAATATTTGTTGCTCCAAGCATTGAATGTTCTACTACTTTGAAGTATATTCTCATATACAAGGATAAATCAAGTTTTCTCCAAGTTTATGTTTATCATAACTGAAGTGAATATTATTACTATTCTCTCATTTTAACTAAATCCTAGGGTTGTTCTAGAGAGCATCATAAAAAATGCTTTCTGAATACACATACATATCCATGACTGTGCAGCCTGTCATACACCTTTCAATTTGAAATTAGAACATCTTCCGACTCATATCCTAACATTTTTTTGAAAAGGGTGATTCCAGTACAAGTTATTCATTATGCGAATAATATTATAGTCTTTTTGCTGTGAATTTTCATCAAAAGCTCATAGCAAACTTCGTCAAAATCCTTCAAAATCAAGGAAGAGGTACGTTCATGTCGAGATATCTCTAAGCAATATGAAATCTAAGTACCTAAGTTATTACGGAAATCAAACTGTACATCCCTGCATCAGCTCTATTGATAAGTTTTGTGAATAATATTTGATTTTATAGAATTCAGATTGGTAAAACTGGTATCAAATAGATAAACTAAAGTATATTCCTCTATCGATCAAGTAGAGAATCTCTACGAGTATTTCGTTAAGTTCTACAGATATTCCACCTTGAGTAGATTTTCATTTCATTCTCAACACACATTCTAAACAAACATGTTTTTTTATGCCAAACAGCAAACTAAAAATGGAAACAATAACCATTTTCACATATCTTCGTCACGAACTTTCTAACATGTTGCCATGGATTCTGTTTGTCGAGATTGCAGAAAAGAGGCACTTTCTGCTGTAAGTTGAACTTCCCCCATACAAAAGAACAACTTCAACGCCTCCTCAAACTCGATACAACTGTAGGGAACTTCACATGGAGTGTATTTACATACGTGTCTATTCCCTGTTTTTTTGCTGCTCGTTTCCACATTTGCCCAGTTTCACGCTTATTAGAAAACTCGCATTTTTCCACTGTTCCATTTGAAGATAACGTCCATCCATGTGAATGTTAGATGATCACGATTTGAGAATTTCTCATTTTCAAGACATCTAGTTTTAGTAGGTTTGTGAATTATAAGTGTTTCTTTCGTTTTATATACGGACCATAAATAATTTGGAGAACTTGCGCCGTGGTTTCATAACATTTTCAACGTTTGATTATTTCTCTAGATTGTTCAGTGGGTTAAGATTAAAAACGTTAACATTAATTAGGAAAGGCGGGAGAGGTACAAATATATATTATGAACCTACCTCGTAACGAAATATTCATCTAATTTACAACGGCTTTTCCGAGCTGATAGTTTTATTTAGAAACAAACTAACTTACAATCCCTAGAATCTCACAAGAGTAATTTGAAAATTCTCGTCTTGAAAAAATTTAATTAACATTAAGTCATCGTTATGAAAACTTGTTCATGTCCATTTTGTATGTAATCGTTCCATCACTTCATGTTCTTGTAGAATATATTGATGAAGTATTTGGGGAAAGAAGTTATATGTTCATTTGCTGCATGTGCTGAAATTATTTTCTAATATGCAGTGTGTTTGATTACAGAGATTCGTATAAAAGCTTTGATTTTTCTGGTAAGGTGCCCTAGATTTCTCATCTTTTTTGTGCGTGTTAACCGAAAATGGAGTAAAATTCGAAACACTCTTCTTAATCTTTGTGCAAATATATCTTTTTTTGGAGCACTACTTGTATCATCTGAAATGGTCTTGAATCTCAATTTCAATACTAAATTATCTTCAAATATCCATGAACAGTAAGTAGTTATTGATACAGATACACAGGCAGTTCTTTTATGGATGTCAAATTTTGTTTAGGTTCAAACCTCATTATACCTCTCATCTTAACTGGAACAGTATTTGTGGTAACTACTAAAATATTAAAAATTCAGTCGATCCCTACTTTAATTCAACAACGTGTAATTTTGGCTCATGAGTTGAAGTTATGTAAAGTAATCAAATGTAATGTGAATTATCACTTTTTTAATAGTTTCTATAGCTATATGAAAAAAGCATTATTAGGGATGCAACCATTCGAAATGAAACCCTTGGGCTAAATAAACTGAGCTGTGTTTATTAGACCCGTATTCTTCCATAAAATAAAAAGAAACAAATGAAATAAATTTTAAAAAACCGAGTAGAAAAATAATAAATCTTCATATTATGAATTCCACCCCGCCTATGTTCTCAGCACGGTTCTCAATTTAATATAATAAAAGAAAATATTCTGCCTACCCTCTATGACTGATGCTTACTACTTATGATAAAAAAAATATGATTGAAGATAAAATATTTTGACTACAAATGATATCTGGGGTTGACTACTCATTAGCAAGAAAAATAAAATAAAGGAGGAAATATCATGCCTACAAATTATGACTGGAGTTTACTACGTTATGGTAAGAAAATAAGATATATACATGAAGAACAGAAAGGGCCTATCTGTCACTCTCCAACAACGAGGGTACATCCTCTCTGGATCAATTATACCACCACACGGTGACCTCTGAATGGTGATCCTAACAATCGTTGTCTCCCAAAAAGGTTGTGTTTCATCCATGTAGACAAGGATTAGTTTGTCGATTGGTTTGTTAATTGGTATGTGCATTTCTTTATGGCCCTGAATACAAATTGATCTCCAAAACACTTTCATGTTCAGAGTAAAAGAAGGTGCAACGACTTTCTTAGCTGTTAGGAGGCCACGTCGAAATGTATCCCTTCATGTTCCACTTATGTATTAATAACTTCGCTGAACAGTATTCGTGTTATTAGTGCCCGAATATAATTTTATTGAGATATCCATTTCAATTCCACAAAGGAAATTCTCGAATCATGAATACTCATTCCGCTGGGTAATTCGGGGATCGTCGACAGGAAAAATGGAGAAAGGTCGTCGAAGAAACGAACTACTAAAGTCCATTTTCTATCGAAATCGCTCGGCTTTTATGTCCCACCAATCATCTGCGTCAATAGAGTAAAGCTTTTCTGCACCTACTCTTAAGAAGTCATCCAACCCTTCTTCAATACCCTTAATACGACCATTCGAGAACAATTACAACCATCGCCTAGCTTGCGCTTGGCTGAATATCCTACGGCTGAAACTGTCGCAGCTATAACACATAAAGGCATCACGCTAATTGGTAAATAAATTAGGGAACCTAACTATTTGAACTAAGAATTTGACGGCGTTAACAAAAACATCGATTCTTAAGAACAAGACATAACTTTGTTTTTCTCAATACCTCTTGACCAACACGGTACTCAGAAGGTCGATATCCTATGTTAACCCTTAACCCTCAGTTGATGTAGTATACGGCCCCATAAAATCTAAACGAACTGCTATGGATAAAAAATTGTTGTCTACTATTCATCAGACTGGAAAACCTTAAGAAGGTTTGTGAGCTGCATAAGTCACAAAACGTACATCGACTCGCATTTTTGGCCAAGCATACAAGGACCTCAGCTTCCAATACGTTTTATGGATCCCTACATGATCCGCACTCAGATCGACATGGTGTTCCGCCAATCACAGCGTAACTTCACGGGACTAAGCGAAATAAATATCGGGCACCACATGTTCTCTGCTCTTGCGTTTCACAATGCTATAGTCAAAGGGCTTAAGGCGAAGAGCCTAACCACTGGGACGACCTGTGAGATCTTTTTAATCTATCTTAACAGCAAAAGCAGAAAATGGTCCGTCGCTTTTGTGAAATGGGTACTAACCAAATAGTGTCTTCATTTTTTCAACCGACCAGATGATAGCAAGACATTTGCTTTTCGTCTTAGTATAATGTTGTTCTTGTGTGGTTAATGACCTTCTCGACTTCCTCTAAAGTTTGGTTCAGCACGTCTGTAATGCCATAGGCTGAAGCATAAGTTTCTAATATAGTAAGACGCTCAAAATCAAGGTTTGTTAGAACTGGAAACGACACAAAATGTTTCTTGTTCACATCATCCAATGAACCGACGAACTTCAGATTAGTTTTTTCACTTGGCACTTCCAGAATGCAGCATATTTTACCAGGATCTACCTTTAGACTATTACCATCGACAATTGTACCCAAATACAAAAGTTTTTAACGGCGAAAACTATAGTTTTCACGGCTCGAAACTAGACCAGTAGCAATCAACTTATCAAAAACCTTACCTCATCTTCCTAAATATTGCTCAAAACTATAAATAATAATAATGATGTCATCAAGATAAGCACCAAGAATACAATCGAGGAGACGTTTCCAGACAGCAGGAGAATTTGCAAGATCAAATGACATTCGTATTAACAGAAATAAACCATGTTCTGGTAGTAAAAGCTGTCTTCTCTCGACAAAATTCCTCAACACCAATTTTCCAATACGCACTCCTGATATCCATAGAGCTTACCTACCTGGCTTCTGGTAACCGATCCAGAATAATAGATTCACGCAAAAAAGTCCCATCTTTTTTGATACAAAGATGACCGGAGACGACCACGGATTCATCAAAGATTGTAAAACGCCGAAATGTAACATTTTATTCAATTCAACATCTCTTATATATTGCTTCTGAGGCGACATAGAATAATAGAGTTGTTTTACGGATAAATTGATACAATCTCGTGTTCGGCCAAACTCGTGAATCCCAGACCAGTGCCCATTTGACTGAATTTCAAGTCTAATAAATTATCCAGAGTTTTCCGTTGACCTATTTTACATGCAGTTGTCTTTCAATGCTATTAACAGTAGAAATCAACGGATCGGCATCAAAATGCCAAACATATTTCCTCAAATCAGGTACAATATCCATCGAAACTCAGAAGTCGTTACCTTAAATTAGCTGATGTTTCAAATTGGGGAGAACAAAAACTCCTAATTTAATGACCTTTAACCTGAGGTAATAGAATGACACCAAGACTATCACATTTTTTACCGTAAGCTACTGAACATACCAATCAATTCGAAGTATCAAAATTCGAACCTTGAGTGAGCAATTTCTTATAAACTAAATGATCAACTATAGTGCGCGAAGCACATGAGTTCAAAAAACCAAGAAAGTCACAACTCATACTCGAAAATTGCAAATAAGGTCTCTGATCATTCCTCGCATGCGACACGATATAGTGAAGGAGAATTTCATGACGATTGTTTTAAAGAAAACTTGAACGACTGACTAAGCGAAGATTGCTTCCGACGAATGATCATGCTCGTTTCGAGTTTTCCGAGGATGATCAATTTTGACATGTCCTGTTACTAATGACAGATTTATCACATCTTGAACAGTGTAACAAACGACGAATTATACAATTCTTCGCCAAGTAACCTAACTGTAGACAATTCCAACACTCAACTGAAAATAAGGATTGAACTCTAGGAATGAGAGGTTGTACATTGGAAAAGGGTTTGTTCCTGTGTTCAATCCGATGTTCCCTAGAATTGACGTTTTCAATTATTCGGGCAAACCTGTTAAGTTCGTCTAACCCATTAACTCCTTGAAGTGCTAAAGATCTTTGGATCGAGGAAAAAGATTACTCAGGGCCATCTTACAAGGGTTTATTCAGCTGGTAGATGAGGGACGATTGAAACTTTTTTCCATAGAAGCTATGTACAATACAACCTTTTCCTGATCACTCTGATTCCTAGCACGTATTCTGTTCCATAATATAAGCTCATTACCGCAGATCCAAAAAGTTTCATCTAGTGGAAGCACCAACTCGTTCCACTCCTGAATTTCAGATTCGATCGGACTCAACAAAGAGGTCGCATCTCCACAGGACATATCATGCGTAGCCATAAACAACTGTTCCTTCGAAACTCGATCTAACCTTAACATCTTTTAAAAAATCACTAACTCTGTATGGCCGTCATAACGTAAGTTCCTCTTATAAATAAATTCGTAGGTACCAAGACGTTTCAGAAAATAATCCTGAGGCTTAGTCGACACTTGACAAGGTATCGATAGTGATAGATTAAAGTTAATTCTACCTGAGGGGGCATTTCTCGGATCAAGTACGGCTGAAGAAACAAGCCTAGGACAATCGCACAAATCTTAAGTGTACTGGCAGCGACGTGAGGTACCTGAGCCACTAGATAGTCCCGAACGTGACTAACAAAATCTGTTTCAATTACTAAAAATACTCTTTCAATGACCAACGACACTCCCGAAAGCCATTCCTCTGAAAAACCTCCATGACCCGACTTGTTCATCAATTTCAAATCCAACATCTCATGGGTTTCACAATGATGTTCCGACATGAAATTTTAATGCTTTTTCTCCTCTGTATTTGTTGGCATCAACCGCTGGAGTCATCGTACCACTCGTCTTAAGCGAGCACTGACTCATCATTCGCCACAAAAATTTCTATCTCCTTCCCAGGGTTTGATAATTTTATACTACAAACAAGTGATTCTAGTTTAATAGCGACCTCAACAACATTAATCAAATCCGTAGTCGGAGTCCTCGACGATTGTCAATGCAAGGTTTGATCAGTAATACAAAAAAACCTTTCTTCAAGATGTACTACCTGAATTTGAATTCCATAAGAAAAGAGTACCAGCAGAATACGGATGAACTGAATGTCCAGATACCAAATTAAATTTCTATTATGAAAATAGGAATACATCATAAATTTAGATGAGATACACTTTATATGCAATAACTAGGAAAGAAATTCAAACACCAAAATTAAATTTCAAGATTAAGTATAAAATATCTTCGGGGACTGGTGTAAATTTAATTATCCCAATAAGAAACAGAACTATTATCGAAGAAATAGATTATAACTAATAAATCTGTACTATTATCTTCCTAGTAATTTATACTACCCCAATAAAGCTTGGGGTAAGAAAAACTATTCTCGAATTCTCACATACCACCACACATTTAGGCACAACTTATCTGACCCCACAATTATTTGCTTTTTTATGGCTTTCCTGGGGGGCAAGAATAATTACTCCAGCTAGCACGAGTAATGAGTGGTCGTGAATTAAAAATAAATCGAGAATGACTAAATAACTGTTAACTCATTAACTTTTGAATGAAAACGGTGCCACTAGTTTGATAACTAACTCAAACTAGAAAGTTATTACTAGCTCTATAAAAGAAGAAGAATCGAAGAAGCAATAATTTGAAATGAAACGCTTGGGCTAAATAAATTGAGCTGTCTTTATCAGACCCTATTTTCCCTTGACATAAAGGAAATATTTGAAATAAAATATGGAATCAAGTAACGAAAACAATTAATCCTTATGTTCTTAAATCCAAAATATTACTAGAGACTATATTTCGGCGCAAAGTAGAAATAGTATCAACTCAAGAACAATATTTCTGGAAAAAAATGAAACACTTTCCCTACGGTTGCAAATTCCAAGAGAGGTGATAACAAAGCATATTAAAAATATTAACAGGAAAAAGGAGAACGTACCTGAAAAAAACCATATTCAATTATGAGACTAATCTCACTTGCTGAAATCGCTTTGCTTGCATGAACAGATACATGGGCAACTCGTCCGGATAAGATGCCGAATAATAATATTTTAGGTAACTTAAGATATTATGACGTTCTATAAGAACATACACAAACTATAGCATTATATAATAATAATAATAACAACTTCATTTCCACAAAGTATAAGTTAGATTTGGCCATGATATCAATTTCCAAACGAATTCTCGAAGAGGTTCCTTTCGGAAAACCTCAGTGTACGGACGTCAGACAGAAAAACAATGAATAATATTGCATTATTATTCTTGAATGGAGTGATAGATGATCGAATCAAATTCTACTATGAATATAAATAATAAAATCTCGTCAAATTATACTTCATTCATTTGTACAAACAAACAAATAAAAAAATGAGATTTTAAAAGTATTAGCTAAAAATTTTTTGACTCTACCTCATTATTTTTTCGATAAGAAACTTACGAAGAATATTACTAGATGTGGTGATTGTTAGAATCTGTAACTGTTCATGAGGATTTCGGACGGCCCTTATATGATTAAAAGATATATATATATATATATATATATATATATATATATATATATATATATATATATATATATATATATATATATATATATATATATATATATATATATTTCTGCAAAATGGAATATGTTCAATAGAAGGGACTTTTAATCATATAAGGCCGTCCGAAATCCTCATGAACAGTTACATATATATATATATATATATATATATATATATATATATATATATATATATATATATATATATATATATATATATATATATATATATATATATATATATATATATATATATATATATATATATATATATATATATATATATATATATATATATATATATAAAACTTACTAATTGTAAGTGTGTAAAGATGTGGTATATCAGTGCAACTAATCGTGCGAACTACACTTAGAAATTGACAATTTTATTAATAAAAAGAAATATTTACTTGAGAATATAGTTAATATGAGAAATAAAAGGATAATTGTGAACGTTACTACTACGCTTGATGTATAAACAATAATAATGACCGAAAACTGTGAAGATAGTGAGGAAATACTTATTGTGTGAGAAAAACAGGAGACCGTCTCGGTCTCATCCCTACTCCGTGCTATACTGGGAAGTGACACACGTATAATCTGGCAAATGAGTGTTGATCTACAAAAAAAAACGCGAAAATTTTAATCGTATTGAAGTGTAGAACATTCAAAAAAAGATGATAATAATAATCGAGCGAGATAAAAAAGGTTAAATTATCTATTAAAAAGTAGGGGTTGGTGATAGAAGGCTTAAAGTTTAGGGGTTATATGTATTTTTCAAAGCCACATTATGAAAAAATGAAAGAATAAAAATTTGTCAAAAAAATAGAAACAAAATTTTAGGGTTGGACAACTCTCATCTCTTAGGGTATGTAAAATAGAAAGTAGCCGATTCTCAGACCTACTGAATCTATATGAAATTCTCGTGTCACAACGTTGTCACCATACTCTTTCGAAACGACTTGACTGATTTTTATGAAATTTATATGGATGGAAAATGATTGAATTACTTATTGAAATTATTGAAAATAGAGGTTGGTGTTAGAAGGGTAGAAATTTAGGGAAATAGGTATATTTCAATGTCACATTATAAAAAAAACAGATAGATAGATTTGAATTGTGGAGGCCGTTACTTGATGTAGATCCATGATATAAATGAGATAAAAAACACAAGGTTTAACTTTAATCTACACTTTATTTGAAAAAATTCGACGACGTTTCGCTGACACAGCAGCTTTATCAAGAATGACAAACAGAATGAAGAGTATGGTGTTATAAAAAATCGTAGAACAAGTTGGATGAATAACAGGAAAATCCA